>JBBPQU010000638.1:0-16815 GCA_038092655.1 Boletus sensibilis | reverse complement strand
CCCGAGCTTGTCGACAATAATAGGTTGCTAGTGACCCATATTTGAATGCTCCGTGAAATGCATGTCGTCGTACCGATGACTGCCCAGCAGATATCAGGACGGGCGGTTGTCCACCGGAGAAGCGCGCTTTCGAGAATAGTGAGACTGTCATCGCTAAATGTGGAGTTCGTTCCTAGGCTTCCAACGATATCCAGCGTGAAATGGGTGGCAGGCCAACAAATTGCCTGTAACGCGAGAAGACGGATGAGGGTGGAAAGGGGAGAATAGTATGCACGCCAGCGGTGCAAAAGTCCTGTGGTCAGTTTAAGGCACTGGTGTGCGGTGAGGAGGGCCTGTCGAGCCATGCATGACGACATGGTCGGGGAGCAAACAACGAAGAGCACATACCCACAGGACGGCGATGAGATAATCTCCCCTGTCTGGCGGACACCGTCGACCCCACCCTCCGGTTCGCTCGGGTGTATTGTAGTAATGATCCGGTGAACCATATGTGGGCGAGTAACCGGGCGGACACCACAGGCACCAGGTATTAACCAATACTCCGAAAGCCGCGGGGACAACGGACAAGAGGCGCGAGGATTCGAACAGTAGCAGGGTCACGATATTGGGTGGGACCAAAGGTTCTGAGACCGGCATTATACGGGTAGTCGGAAGATGACTTGGCTGGGTAAGAGTGGATAAATGACCTTTAGAACCGCTTGCGACAAGTATGGAGCCGAAGGCATGAAGTAACACGACTGCTCACTGGTTCGTCCGCTTCGGTTTCGGTCTCACCGGCACCGAGCTGGCCTGGCGCTGTTGTGATCTGAGTGATCTTGGGCTTTCGCCATCCGAGCCCTTCTCCGAGGAAAGCGGACAAGCCAGTAGCGCGAGAGAGGTGGGAAGTAAAATGCGTGGAAGGGGGCATGGCAGTCTGTCCTCGAAGCTCAAGAGCGCTTCTTGTGCGACGCTTGGTATATATTGGGTTGTCTTCTTCTTCTTCTTCGTAGCCAACACCCCCGTGGTCAGCATGGTCCGCAGTTTCCTGCTCATGTGGTACTTGAGCATGAGGGTAATGCCGGGGCATTGCAGACTGCTGGCAGGTTACGTGGCGGCGCTGAGGCTGGAGAAAATGGCATCAACTTGGACAGACGCGGCTGTCGATACTCGTAATGGCAACCATTGACTTGACATCGTGCCCGATCATGAACGTTTGAACGTTTGAACACCACCATCCTGTCTGCTTGCACAATTACTTGTGGTGGAAGAACTCAGTTGGTATTTTACGTCAAAAAACCATCCTTGAACGATCAAAGAGTGGCTCGCCTTGCACGACTCAACTTTGGTGTAACGTTGAGACCCAACCCACAGTGCATTCATTTGGAACCTTGGATTCTCGGTGACATCTCGGGAATAGCCTATCTGAGGCCGTCACACTCGCCTCTGCTGCCGCACTGATACAGATGCTCTGCCGATGGCAGCGTAGGTACAGATTCTCCCAAGCGATCTGATTTCCTACCAGAAATACAACACGCAGGGGCGGACGTAAGTAGGCCTGATATCTCCTTTACAATGAGCATTGACCGTACGTGTATCTGGTATGAAACACAGAATTGCTGCATGCAGTGGCAACACCAACTTTCGTACTCGGACACGACAGTGGCCCGCTTCGACTTTGCCCGCGGCGGAGGGTGGAATAATCGCTGGTAAGTATGCGCCTCAGTGAAGCTGTGGACTAATTTTACAATTAATCTACGTCACAAGCTGGCATGAAGTTGGTTCCAACTGGGCACGTATTGGGTTGACGTTTTAGCATGCATCAAGCAGACGCGGCGGATCACGCTGTATTATACACCTTGGAACGACCCTCAACGAGCTGTCAAGGGGAGTAGTTTGCTGGCTATCTTTGAACTTGAGAATGTCCCCAGACACCGTGCTTCATCTGATCGCTGGTATTCCCATGCGACGATAATCAGGATGAGTGTTCCGTGTAAGTAATTTGTCGCTCGTCCTCCCCTCGGTGACTTTAGGATGATGTCTTACGCCGCGAGTGGCATGAACGCCGGCGCTAGGCGGCATCGCTGTGAAGCGTCGAATCCAAATATGTCCACAGGCAGGACTTAATATTGACGGGTGATGTCAACAAGCGCGGGCTGGGCTGCGATGCAACAAGTGATACGTGATGAATATTTGAATCCCGGCCTAATGCTTGTCGTCAGGGCTGAGAAGTTGGTTGGGTTTGCTTGCGGGGACGGCTACAATCAGTACCTATCGTTCTCAGATCGGGCTCGTGTGAGCGAGGACAATGCAACATATTATTAGCTAAGCGGAATGTCCGGGGTCTTTGAGAATTCTGGGTTTCGGTTTTGCAACGCTGCCCGTGTTCCTTCGACTCGTCGCTCTCCGTCCCTTCCTGCTCGTCGCCGCACCCTCCTCCGTCGTTGCCGTTGCCGTTGCCGACCGCATCGTCCTCGTCGTGCAAGACATCGTCAAGGAGCCTCCTCTCGTTTGCACGCTGCCTTGGTCAATCCCCACCAAAGATTCCCCACAAATTCACAACTATAATATCACTTATTCTCCCAACCCCGCTTTCCCTCGTCACACAGTCTTCGTTCAAACCTAGACTCACTTTCCGCAAACATTTTATTTTATCTCTTCTTTCGATCCCTTCTAATGCCTTCAAGTCCATCTGACAACTTGCCCTGGCCTGCACCAACGGCCATACCATCAAAATCACACCAGGGATCGAAGCGGGTGAGGATACCAGACTCGTTACCACTCCCTACGCCATCGCTCGCGAAGAGGCAGGGCACCGTTATCTCGGACAGCACAGCAGTGGGTGGGTCAAACTTCTAGTCAAACACGTCGCTCGTTTTCGCATTTCACTGACGACATACACGACTCCTTGTCAGACCAAGCCAAGTACAACTGTCAGATTTATGCCAACAATGATAATGTCACATGCTTCCCGGCAGCTGGTGACTCAGTTTATCAGCATGAATGGGCAGCAGTCGTCTGTAAGTTTTGGTGCCTTTGATTGCGTTGATGTACCCACCGCCTCCCAGGGAATAGTCGACGTCCGCAAATTGATCAGACCAATCAGGTGAACCTCTACCTTTTCAATGCGGATACCTTGGAGCCATTGTTCAGCACCTTGAATTACCCCAACCCTACTGGTTCCGCCGGGGAATTCACTTTGCCTGTCAATGATAGCTGGTTTGGGACCGGGGGTTCACAATGGCAGCCTAGTAGTGGAAACGTACCTTATCCATTTTATTGGATCATAACGAACCAGAATGGACTCGATGGCTCGCAAACCACGAACCCCACTTTCTACGCAATTCGTACGTGCGGTTAATATACCGAATGCCTTGGTTCCTGACGATTTTCCGTCTACCCAGAAACGACGTATGCAGATTCGGTGGCCGCTTCGATGTCACAGTCGTCTCTTTCTACCCTCTCGACCCTCTCCGCTGTCTCCGCCATCTCAACTGCGTCTGTGGCGTCTGTGGCGTCGAGAGCATCCGTTTCGTCATTGTCCTCGTCATCTTCCCCGTCTGGTAGCATCCAACTATCCAGTGGTAGTTCGCCCTTCCCACACTGGGCTATTGCGGTTATTGTGGTTCTCGGCTTCCTTGCCATCGTTGCAGGAGGGGCTCTTGTTTGGTTGATCATGCGACGCCTACGGCGACGCGAGCAACTCGCCCACCGTGGGTCTATGGGCTCATCTTCACCCATGATGGCAAATGCGCAGAATTCGAATTCGCCACAGCTACCACTACTCGCAGCTGCGGTGGCCGGAGGCGGCGGGCGAGCTTCTTCAGAACAACACAGACCTTCTTCGATTGTATCTCCCGACGGAGTTTCGGACATTTCGAGGGCGCATTCTGCCGGCGATCAAGGACCCTTCTCAGGTGCTGATGCAGCGATCATGGCGGATGCATTCAGGAAGGCTTTACGAAAGCCTGATTTTGCCGGCGCAACAGTGGAAGAACCCGAAGAAAGAAAGGAAGATGCTCTGATCAATCGCGAACTGGCTGAAGAAGGCAGGGATATTCGGAGTGTTAGCTCGACAAGAGGATATAGAGTGGAAACCCTGAGTGATGCTGGTGATACGGTGCAACATCACTAGCTCAGGAATTCTTGTACGCGTTTACTTTTTTTATTTTATTTCCAACTCGGTTCTCATTGTGGTTGAAACATCGTTCGGATACCTTTTATCTGCGTTGCAGCGCCTCCTGTTGTCGCTTTTCCTCGTGGCGTGTAGTGGTGTTGCATGTTCTCTCTGCTTCTCGCTTTCTGACCGGTATAATTACACAGCTGCCACTCTTCTCGCTTTCGCTGGTCAGTCTTTTGTTTCGCAGACTGTCCACTTTCCATTCGCCCGCTATTCGGTAATTACCTTGTGCTTTCCTGTGCGGACCATGCCCTTCCGAGTTTTATCCAAAGAACTACCTTCAACTTTCGAGTAGCCTGTCTACGCGCAAGCCCCAGGGCTCATCCGTTCATTGTATCAGCCAAGCAAACAACCCGTTTTTATACTTTGCTGGACGCTTTACTCCCCATACCGCCAACATATCATGGTGCACGCCACTTTCACACTCGTACACATCCTCCCACTCCAATGTTGTGGGCCACCCACGCTCGCTTTTAACTACTAGTCATCGTCAGCCAAAGCTTACTATGTATTGCGTGTGGAAACGTACGCTGCACGGACAGCTGATCCTTGGGGAGATGGACACCGATGAACGATTGTTTTTCTTCTCTTTCTACTGACTCTTCTTTTTCTTTTTGGTTCTTTTGTTTTCGCGTCTGTGGGCGCAGGGCTATATACAGTACGACAACGTAGCATTTTGTTTTTTTCTAATGACGACGATGCCAAGTGTATTCAAGAAGACTGTCTGGGGGACGCGCCGATGAATAGTAGCCGCGTGGAAGCGGGTGCCTGCACGGAGAACGTCCGCTTCCCCGACTGTCCCTGGACGCCGCGCAACAAACTCTGAACCTGAACCGAGCGTACGTCTCACCTCTCTAGTTGCGCAGGGGGCAAAGCGAGAGAACATCAATGACGTTTTGATGCGGCCAAACAACCAACGCTTCTCAATTCCCAGATAGACGGGTTGAATGAGCGCGGGTTCTGATCCCGTGTCCTCGTACTGCCCCCTAATAACTTCCAATCCCCATTTACAATAAACGTGATCTCTCAGAACCATCCCCGTATCATTCGAGGAACCCGTGCTATTAACACATCAAAGGCAGTGAACGTCCCAGCGAACAATATACATAAATATAGCGTTTGCAAGAGATAAATTTAATGTAAGACGTAGCTGTCTAGAATAGTGCACAGGGAGGGGAATGAAGCCTGGCGGTTTCGTCTAATTTGGGACGCGGATGATGTCTCTGTAGGTGGTATTGAGCAAGTACCGGTCTCGTGTGAGTGTTATCTCGTCGAGGACAAACGACGCATAAGCAGTTCGTATCTATATCGACCAATGTTGGTGTCAACTCGCCGCCACAATCTCTGGATCAGATAACGCACGATAATAGAGTCACCGCGCTGTTTGGCACTGTTCGAAACAGGTTTACAGATAACCCTTTGTACAGGCCACTCCAGCCCTCCTTCTGTATAATCTTGCGGGTGATGTATATGAGACTCCGCTTTGTATGCGCCTTGATCATTCCATCTGATGACAGATCCTCCGCAATAGGCAGTCGGAGTGTCTGAAGCCGCGTACGTACAACTTCGTGGGGGTATGTGACGACCGAGGCAGTCATCTTGGCTATGGCGGAGCAGAGAAGAATGGTACCAATGCGCAGGGGGGCTGTCGAGTCACCTTCTGTGAACACGTTTAGTCATCGATTCGTCTTACCGGACCGAACATGACGCACGTGCCCATACTTTGAGTTGCTCATACAGCGGGAACTGGACGGCAACGTGACTGATGCCAAATAAACTGGGTAGCAATCCGCGGTAGAATGCGCGAATGCCCTCGGTGCGATAGATCGTGAGGGCAGCGTCGAACGTATGTCTATACCTTACTTCTCGTCGGGACTGTGTCTGATGTGCGGACCGAGGTGAATGCTTCATGCACGCGAGATCAGGTCAACGGTGAAGGGATGATGCATACCATGAAGCGAGTCTTGATGACCCACAGTGGGTTCGTACATGTTGTGCTGGCTGCTCCAGCAATCATGGCGGATAGGATATGCAGCGTCCAAGGATGGTCTCGCATGACCGGCTGGTAGCCCTTTGGCTGGGCTGCAGGGTAGATTCTGCCGTGCGGAACGGGCTCTCCCAGGGGAGGTTCACCAAAGCGCCGCTTGATGCCATCATAGACCGCAAAGTATATCGCCCAAGTGGGGAGATATCCGAGGATGGTTGGACCCAGTCCTCGGTACATGCCTCGAATACCATCATGTCTCAGAGTAGTCTTAACGATATCTGATCAAAAAAAAGAGTGTGTGATAAGACACATGAAGTCGAAATTGACGTTGGGCGCATACGAACCAAGGACGCCCTGGTAGCCTGGATGGCCAAAGACTGCTCGCTGTGCCTGTAGTTTGGTTTTGACGACATCGAGTGGACAGGTGGCTATGCTGGCAACGAGACCACCTCCAGCACCAGCTAGGAATGCAAAAGTCGTTGATTGAAGCGAGGAGGAAACGAGCAGAAACGAGCGCACCGATCATGCTGTTTGCAGTCCATTTTTTCTCGTCTTGCGGCATCACTCTTCCCCGCAAAGCGGGGTTCGCTGTGTTGTAGGATGCTTGCTACAGTGAGTTATCTTCGAAATCGAGTGGTGTCAAGTCGTGGTTCGTCTCGACCCCCATCTGCCAAGTCCACAGCCGATGTTGTTCCGGCTCTTGCCGATTCATCCCGGTCGATGATAATAGATCAGACAAGCGCCTCATCAGCCCATCTCTCTCCTCGCCATGGTCAGAGTCGTCCTCAACTCCACCGTACTCGCAGAGTGTGACTACCCTGTCATCCTCGAGGGTAATTATTACTTCCCACCCAACACCGTGCGCAAAACCAACCTTTCCAGCTCAAACACCTCGTAAGCACGCCGTTTGATGAAACGATCGCTTAGCTCGTCCTCAACGTCACTAACTTAGAAGCATCTGCCCGTGGAAAGGGTATTGTACTTGTGACTCAATAGAGATAGATTTCGCTGATGATCCCGGTAATTACAGTACCGCCTCGTATTATTCCGCCGATGTCGACGGAAACAGTGTAGACGTCGCATGGCGAGTTGACAAGCTGACGTCCAGCGTGCCTGATTCTTACACTTGCCATCCAGGTATTACGCCGAGCCCAAAAGCAAGGCAGCCCACATCAAGAATCACGTTGCTTTCTACAAAGTAAGTGTGTACACACTCGACGCTCAGGTCGAGACCGGTTGAGCATCATCCCGAAAGAACAAGGTTATGATCGAAGATTAAATGCATACCCATTCTCATTCCACTTGGCAATTGTCGTTCGTCGTCTTGTAAGATAGTTTGTTACTCATCGGTCTTTCGCGACAGTCGTACCTATAAATTCAGCGCGTATGACTGGTAAATGATATGCGTATATGCCTTGCAACAGTACATGTATCATGCGACATGCTGTACACATACCTCTCCCTTGCCAAGAATTGAGACCCAGACTTTCTCCCTAAAGGCATCCCACTGCTTGCCTTATGATTATTCCACAAACGTAATGCGTTTAGTGCGCATCTTAACCCCTCTGTCATTTGGCCTGGTGATCGATTCGGTACAATTGCACGGAAAAGAAGAAGAGAAATTACGGACTCCAAAGGCGCTCTCGTTCTCGTTGCCTTGTATATTGGCCATGATTTCCCGGTACCGTCGGGGAGACATTACGTCACCCAAACAACGGAACATAGCAGCACTTGCGAGACGAATTTGGCCGCGAAGACTACAGCGTCTACTCTTAGCCCCAGCGGAGTCACGGTCAGCTCTTCGTCATAGCAATGGATAGATCATGTATCGTTGGTACCGTTGAAGCATGCTGTAGGAATCGGGAACCATTTCAAGCGCCGGGAGCGGTCACCAGACTACCGGGAGCGGCCCCTAGTAAGTACCTAGGCTGTTCGACAACTGCAAATCTCCTTGGCCCTCCCCTCGGTAGTTGATACGTGCTGACGCTCGAGATCTTCGTAAAACAGTCCTTCGCAAGTACTATCTCTCTTCTCGCTGCCTGACGCACGGTTTGCTGATCCCGTATTTTTGCCTCAGCAGAAAGAAGTGTCACGAGTCATTAAAGGTGATGGCGGTGGCGCGCTCGCCGATTTGTTCTGCGAGTCTTTGTCGTTCTCGAGATCGGTCAATGGACGCTATTCCTCGCTATGGAACTTCAACCTCTTCGATTCCTGCGGCGTCCATCCCACGGTTAGCTGTGAACCGTGTTCGAACTCTGTGAGGTCTGTAGTGTCCCCGGGGTCTACGATCTGGAGCGGTGAGCAATACGTGGATCGGATCGATGTCGCGCCTTGGTGATACAAGGTACCTGACCACACGAACTGTGCGGCGTGGCTTCGATTTTTTTGTAGAATCTCCAGAACTTGTGACGCGGCCAGAGTTTCGGTCGATAGGAGAAGATGGCCCTTCGATCTTCACAAACACAGCTATTTCGGCGGGGCATCATCATCATGCGCAAGGGGGTTGATCATGGGTCTAGAATGGTCCCAGAGTGCTGTATAGCCCCGCGGACAGTGAGTGGATGGCATTTCTATGTAAAACTGATTGCTTGCTTTATCGTGCCCGTCGTTTTCCGGTTATAGGAGAACCTGCCAAATAAGCAGCGAAACACATGAAACGGCGACATGCACAAAGAACCCGAAGGCGTTAACTCACTTGAAACGAAAACGGAGGGTTTTAACCTGGACAGGTCCGAGCTTCCGAGCTACTAAAGAAATAGCCTCGTGTGTGGCCTGAAGAATGCGGCGTTTCCTTGTCACCCGGTTACAACTGTGTAATACCTTTTTCCGAGTTCACAGCAATTCGATAGGTCATGAAAGTCAGATATTGGTCCTTGGTGTTTCAGTTGAACGTCCTATTGCAAAGGGTTGTGACCTACATCCAGGACTTAACGCGAACGGGCCACTCAGTCTCCAACAGGTAAGTGGTAATTAGAAGATTCGTCACCATCTTGAACGTGAGCCGTGGTAGTTGTGACGCGCTCGCCGTCTTACTCGACCAGGATCCGGTTCACGTCCCATTGCAAACCATAAAAGTACATGGTCGTGAACTGTCATCAAAGCTCCGTTCCTTGACTTTGGCACGGAGAGTATGACCATGACGAGATGCCTCGCCGTCATTGCAAAAAAAAACTCTGGGATCAAGTTGTTTTCCCTTCGTTGAATTTCTTCAGACGATACACCTTCATCAATCATGCATCTGGCGGTGCCTTACTTCCAGGTTATCCCTTTTCCCCCTGGAATGCTGCCGATGCTTCGAGGAATGGGCGGCAGAATATCACTCATCTCTACATTTCATCCTACCCACCAAACCTGACCACACTCATTTGTACTAGCCGGCCGTCAAAATTCTGCGATGGAGGGGACACGCTTCGTTGCTATACATCAAGCGCAAGCCATCGGTGAGGATGAACTCGTTCCCATCCGCAAACTTCAGTGCGCCGAACATCGCGCGACATTCGCACGCGTGGAGTCGGGATACCTGTGCATATCGCCCGAGAGTCTCGGGTATCTTCGGTGGCTACATTTTTCATGTCAGAGTCTTCCGGACCCGAGACAGCTGTTCGAGTCCGCGTTCGCTCTCCGCAACGGATCTTTCTTTCATCAGACGTCTGGGACTTGAATCTGAAGAACCTTCAATGTGTGTGCCTGACTGGATATCATGCGACCATCGGGGATGAGGAACGTTCGAACGAGGCCATCTGTCCCGCGTGCAGTTCGCTGAGTTCCGTTCTGTCATAGGACGATATGACCTATGGACGATACTTTCTCCCAATATGATCGCGTCCAATCGCTATCCATGTCCGTCACGAAAACATGGTGGAAGAGTCTGGTCTTGTATACTAGATCACACCCGGTCAGCGTTCGTGCCACAGCGCCTGTCCCGTTCTCTGATCGTATTCTTGCTAGGTAGTGCGTGTACTCGTTCAAAAGTTGTTTGTAATTTCTGTGCAAATATGTCTATTTTGTCGGCTTGTACAGTATCTTCGCTGTAATGGCCCTCGACGATCCGCACCGAGAGCTCTGCGAACTTGCAGTGGCGTGTCCTTCTGAATTGTCTGAGTGTCGCAGCCAGAAGTAACGAGGGTCTCAATGACATGCATCTGAACCTCGTCCTCTTCGAAAGATCCGAGGCATCCATGAGGGGGTACCGTTCTGGAGCAATCTTCGTGTTGAGCCAATCCTGGATCGGACGTCGACCGCAAGACCTTCTTTAGGTGGTTTGCCAAGGATACCTGCAAGGCACTCACAAGCTACGGAAGTTCTTCGCATGTCCTCCTCCAACTGAAAATGACAGCGCGGGACGCCATTCAAGTTCTCGCGATTAGCATACTCGTTGGCAACAATGACAACTTGGCCAGTGTGAGGCGGATGCGATTTTGCGGGAGAACGTTCCATGGATGATCAGTAAAGGAGAATACTGAGCGCTAGTTCTCCCCAGTGACCCGAACAAGCTGTACACCGTACCTGCAACAGGTGAGTGATCAACTCTTCATGAGCTGCACCCGCACGCCGGGGTTGTCAGAAAAGAGTCACGGTTGTGATAACTAGTCTGGTCACCAGACTATGTGATAACAATCAGCACTGCAATGTCAGGATTGCAATAATGCCTACTGTAACATAGGAATCACAAACCAGCACTGCACTTCTATGATGGTGTTTAAAATTGATTGTCTTTGCTGTGCCTTAACTAGCCCTGAGACTCGATAATGTGCATGTTTAGAAACTACTCCTCGTCAAAGTAGTATTCGTCTTCCTCGTCTTCCTCGTCTTCGTCCTCATCTTGTTCACCGTTGGCAAATCTATCTTGTTTCTCTTTCTTCCTCTGCAGGTACTCGCGATGCTGGTCTTCAGCTTCCTCCCGAGTGAGGATTTCAAGTCTGGTCTTGCGAGACTCGGAAGTAATTTTGCCTTCACAATATCCTTGAAAGTATGAAACGTCGAAGAATCGCGGGGGAACCATTTTATCCTCTGCGTCATATTCCTGTGTTAAATAACGTATCAGCGCCAAGGTAACCAGAATGGACTGGAGCACAATCACTCCCGGAATGTCCGACTGCACATGCTCGATGGGAGGCTGGATGTGTTCATCAGTAGAAGTCTACGTACAGGGGAATGTCGCGCTTACAGCTCCTTGAGCGTCTTTGAAAATGGGGAGATTGCTGGGAGTATCCAGACTGTGGAATATATTCCCTTGTTCACAAGTGATGTGCACCGTCCATTCATCTGACAATGCGACTCGGTGAGGGTTTAGCGAAATGGTGGATGTGATCTACGTACCACTCAGATCATACGTGTAGACGATTGCAATCTGTGCATTTGAACATTGGCCATCGCTGACGTTGTTGGCCTCGTTGTGTGACCAAATGCTCTCGAGAGTGAGCCCCTTTTCCTCCATAGTCATGACGCTATCAAACTCGTCCTTTCTGCGCATGACTTTGGGTTGTACGCGATAAATAGGCTGGTTTGCCGGTTCAAAGCGCCTCCAATGGTCGATCGCACTGGGATCACCCAGTTCGTAGTCTTCGAGGGGGCGCTTGCGACCACAAGACTTGATGGTGCCTACCATCTCCTCATCGTCATGGAGCACGACGTTGGGGAAAACCTCTGCATGGTGGAGATGAGAGTCACTCCATCCGAACATGTACTGGATCAGCGTGTGGAGGTTGGCAAAGGTGAACGTGAGCGGTAGGCGGACGATGCGATAGACTCTGAACCTAGCGAGCTGAAAACGGAGCTGGATGTATTTTGTTGTATTCCGGGGCGATATGTAGAGGTCTTGTTGAGCCTTGACATCGCTGAAAAGGTCGTCCGGGTCGTCAAACATGGTGGACGATGATCGATCATCGGAGGTGGCATGCTGGTACAAATCGAGTACTATGTCGGATTAGCTCATCCGCTATTACTACTACTCACCAACGACATTCATGTCGAGCTCGGACATTAACAGATTCGTGAGCGACAACTGCCTCAAAGTATGTGTCCATGAAAACAACTTGCACTTTTCTGTATTAATCGTTCTTCAAGTTCTTTGGTCTCGCAGAGAGAAGTATCATCGACTTTGTTACTGCCTCAGGTCCGTCTCTCTCTCTATCACCAGTTGCCTCGACTCATTATTTGTTACCAGCCTCGTCCTCAAAGTCGCCCGAGGTTCTCTTTACCTCCCTCACCGCATCCGGTCTCCCAAATACCCCCGACGCCCATGCATTCGTAACCGAACTCTTTCAACGCGCGCCTCGGAAATCGAAACACAAGCAAAAGGCGACCGTGGATGAAAGTGCTCGCAAACAAGCTGAACGAGAGGCTCGTGAACTGACCGCTAAGAAATATGGCTTTCTGCTTGATGAAGGCGACTCGAAGATGGATGTCGTCGAGTCAGCGGACAAGCCAAGTAGACGCGCTGGGAAAGAGAAACAAGACCGACGGCTTCGCAAGCGGGAACTCGATAGCAAAGAGTGGGAGAGTGACGAAGATGAAATGGCACGGAAACGGCATAAAACGGACGCATTCTCATCGCGGTCCCGCTCTCGCACTCCCCCAGATGACGCCCAACTGGATATTCCGGAGATTGAGGACACGGAAGTTCGCAAGGAGAGAGAGCGTGTTGAGGACTTGAAATCCAGGGATGAATTCGCCGAGCGTGTACGCCAGCGCGACCTCGAGAAAACGAAGAAACTCGTCGAAGACCGCTCCTCCCGTGCCTCAGGTCCTGGCGCTGCTGATGCTGCTGCCCGTCGACAACTCACCGACGACTCGGAAGCACGTACCCGAGCACTCCCATCTCTCCGCGTTCACTCCCGTGAAGAATATCTCACAAAGCGCGAAATTCAACAGATCGAACTCTTGCGCAGAGAGATTGCAGACGACGAAGCCCTCTTTGCTGGTATGAGGGTTTCCGGGCGAGAACAACGGGAATTGGAACGGAAGAAGGAGCTCTTGAAACTCGTCGAGGAACGCCTCAAGATAAATGACAAGTGGGAGGGATATCAGCTTCCCGAGGACTACTTCACGGAACAGGGCAAAATCGATAAAAAGAAGAAAGAGAATGTTCTGTACCAGCGATATGAAGAAGCCAAGCGCAACGACGACCAATTCGTGACTGACGTCGACCAGTGGGAGGCCAGTCAGACACAGCATAGTACTTTCAAGACCGGCGCGATGGATAAACGGGAGATCGTGGATACTTACGAGTACGTCTTCGACGAGAGTCAGACGATTAAATTCGTCATGGACCAGACCTTGAAAGGTGAAGGCATGATGAGCGAGAAGGACAAGCTTCTCCAACGGCAGATCGAAGAAGCTGAGCAGCGAAGTACGCATCGTCATTGTTTTCTTTCCGCATCGGGGCTCCTCATCATTATTTTTTACCCAGTCAAAACAATTGATGAGACCCGCAAGTCTCTCCCAATCTATACTTATCGCGAGGAACTCCTTGCTGCAATCAAGGAGCATCAAGTTCTCATCGTCGTGGCTGAGACTGGTTCCGGAAAGACAACACAATTACCGCAATATCTTCACGAAGCTGGCTATACCGCTGGTGGTCTCAAAATCGGATGCACACAACCTCGACGAGTAGCCGCAATGTCCGTTGCTGCACGTGTTGCAGAGGAAATGGGATCCAAAGTCGGGTATGAGGTTGGGTATTCCATCCGGTTCGAGGATTGCACAAGCGACAAGACGGTGCTCAAGTACATGACGGACGGTATGCTCCTGAGAGAGTTCTTAACGGAACCGGATCTTGCAGGATATTCGGCGCTGATAATTGACGAAGCACATGAGAGAACGCTTAGTACGGATATTTTGTTTGCTCTCGTCAAGGTGCGATGACCCATATCGGTTGTTATAATTCGTAGGCTGATCGGAGTGCAAATAGGATATCGCAAGGTTCAGACCTGAACTTCGGCTATTGATTTCAAGTGCTACAATGGACGCCGAAAAGTTCAGCGAATATTTTGACGGTGCGCCCGTATTCTACGGTAAGCGGGTTTCGACTCGGCTCTCTGGTAACGATTATATTCACACTTTCCAGTACCTGGACGTCGATACCCGGTAGATATTCATTACACTCCTCAACCGGAAGCCAACTACCTCCATGCTTCCATCACAACCGTCTTCCAGATCCACACGACCCAGCCGAAAGGCGACATCCTAGTTTTCTTCACCGTAAGTCTGAGCCGTTACTTTCTCGCTTGATCAATTCCCTGACACCTTCGTCATTCAGGGCCAAGACGAAATCGAAGCTGCTCAAGAGAACCTCCAGGAAACAGCACGCGCGCTCGGAAACAAGATTGCCGAGCTTGTCGTCTGTCCCATCTACGCGAATCTCCCGTCTGACATGCAGGCGAAGATATTCGAGCCTACACCCCCAGGCGCTCGCAAGGTCGTCCTGGCTACTAACATTGCAGAGACGAGTATCACGATTGAGGGTGTGGTGTTTGTGATTGATCCGGGATTCGTGAAGCAGAACGTATACAACCCGAGAACGGGTATGAGTTCGCTAGTCGTCGTACCCGTGCGTCTAACATCTTGATACTGAGGTATGATCCACCATATTGACTTCGTCGTCTAGTGTTCGAGGGCTTCTGCAAATCAGCGCGCTGGTCGTGCAGGACGTGTAGGGCCAGGCAAAGCCTTCCGGCTCTACACGAAGTGGGCCTTCGCGAATGAACTGGAAGAAAATACCATACCAGAAATCCAACGTACGAATCTCGGTATGACTGTCCTTCTGCTCAAGTCTCTGGGGATCAATAATTTCATGGAGTTTGAGTTCATGGATCCACCGCCTGGCGAGACGCTCATCCGTGCACTTGAATTGCTGTATGCGCTGGGGGCGTTGAATGACAGAGGGGAGCTAACGAAACTTGGGAGACGCATGGCAGAGTTCCCGGTGGACCCTATGCTTAGCAAGGCGATCATTGAGAGTGAGAAGTATGTCTGCACGGACGAGGTGAGGACATTTTTGTTGTCCCTTAGTAGGAAGCTAAATGCTGAGACTTGACAGGTCCTGACAATCATATCGATGTTGTCGGAATCCTCTTCTATCTTTTACCGTCCCAAGGACAAGAAACTCCACGCAGACCAAGCCCGACAGAACTTTGTTCGTGCTGGGGGTGACCACTTTACCCTGCTGAATGTCTGGGAACAATGGGCCGACACGAACTATTCACAACAATTCTGCTATGAACAATTCTTGCAATTTAAGAGCCTCAGTCGTGCGAGGGATATCAGGGACCAGCTCGCGGGCCTGTGCGAGCGTGTCGAAGTGATCGTGAGCAGTAACCCCAACTCGAACGATATCACGCCCATTCAAAAGGCGATCACTTCTGGATACTTTTATAACACGGTGCGTTTTTCCTTTTTTGCAATAGAGGATCGTGTTCGGGACGATGTTGATCCCGTTTTTTGTGTGCTCTTCCAGGCGCAACTGCAGAGGAGCGGCGATTCGTATCGGACGCTCAAAACTAACCAGACGGTGTACATTCATCCATCGTCGAGTCTTTTCCAGCATCAACCTCCCGTGAAGACGCTACTATATTACGAGCTCGTGATGACATCCAAGTCGTACATGAGGTGAGTCTGATGTTTCGCTCCCACGGCATTCTCGGTGCTGAAACGCGAGGAATTCGACAGGCAAGTGATGGAGATCAAACCCTCGTGGCTAATGGAAGGCAAGTCATCGTATATTTCGTCGTTCGTCCAGGCACTCTTGCTAATTCGACATGGCTCGTCTTTCGCCTTTAGTCGCACCACATTACTTCAAAGCTGCGGATCTGGAGCAGCTGACGACGGGGGAGAAGAAGATGCCAAAGGCTGCTGGCTATTCTGGCGCCACTGCGAACTCCACGTCATAGTTGTGGGCTGCGACCGGTATTGTCGACTTCCTTCCTCAAGATGAACTGCTTTGTTGATAGTTGCTCGTGTAGTGCAGTGATGGTTGTAATTGTGAGATGTCCAGCTGACAACACAATTTGCGTCAAGATAGTACAGCGCAAGCTTTCAAGTATCATACAGGCATGTACAGGATACAGACGGATTACAGTTGCACACAGATTACAATTCCACACCTACGGACACTTTCGCCAGTGGGACTTACTGTGCCCAGTTTGATTCCTTGAGGAGGTCACGAAGGTGTTTGGCTTCTTCGTAGTAGTCTAGCTGGCTTATCTTCGAGATGCCGTACCTCACGCGCGTTTGTTCCTATGCGAAAGATGAATGCCATCTTAAACTCAAAGATACGTCTACTCACGTTGTAGGTATCTTGTTTGGCACGGCAGCTGAAATTGAAAGTCTTTCCAGCAGACTGCGCCATGAGAGCGTTATACTCGGGTTCGTTACGCTCCTTGACACAAATTAAGCGGACGACCACGTACAGGAGTCCATGGTACCTACCTTGATCTCCATGACCTCATCTGCTGTTTTCCCGAACACTGCGAGACCGGCGTCGTTGAACCCTTGCAGCCACGCTTGGCCGGACCAATCCGCCACAGCCAATGACATGATGTACCTGGTAGGGTGGTCAAAAACCTAGTCGCCGACGTACGAGTGCATAGGACATACCGGTATTCTGGGCGCTCAAACGTCTTTTCACATCTTTCACACCGCCAACCATTGTCATTGCCCAAGTCAGTGACTT
>JBBPQU010000637.1:0-16832 GCA_038092655.1 Boletus sensibilis | reverse complement strand
GTGAAAGACCTGTGGATTTAAGTATGGTTACTCGTTCTGCCCAAAAGACAGAGTGTGCTGAGCGATGCCAGCGTGAGTCATCCCCCTCACAACTTTTCATGATGGCCTCCTGGACATCATAGTGCCATCATTCTACAACACCGTTAGCCTGGGAGTTATAAGGTGAAATGTGGATATGATTGATCTGATACTGCGCATGCAACACCTCTAGAGCCTGAACAAAACTAGAACCATTGTCAATAACAATCTCGGAAACAGGTCCCCACCTGCAGAGGATATCCTCAAAGATAAAGGACGCAAGAGTGGACCCATTTTCCGCACGGAGCATCCGCCATTCCGGATAGGAAGTCACTGCACAGTGGGCCTGAACAATATACCGGTATCCAGCCACACAGGGCATGAGCATAGTATCAAGATGGGCTTTGTGAAATAATCCTCCGATGAGCGGCAAAGTTGGAGGAACATGAAGCTTCCGGGTTTGGTGGACTTGACACTCATGACAAGGTCGGATAAACCATTTGACATCGTCGACTAACATAGGCCACCAGAAGTGCAGAAGGAGTCTAGTCTGAACTGTGAAGACACCTTTGTGTCCGAGGTCATCATGAGCTCCTTTAATCAATCCAAACCTTTTCCGCGCCGGAACAACAAGTTGATGCCATCCGTGAGGTTCCCTACACCACAGAGAGTCGTTCAGCACAAAGAACTGGGTAGCAGAACTGACGAAAGAGACAAAGTCTGCATCGGAAAGATCTTCTGGACGCTGACATGTTTCTAGGAATGTACAGATCCTGGCAATCTGGTTTTCTCTTGCTTCTGCTCTCGCTGATCACGGAATAAGCAGACTCTCGGAAGCAGGATCCGGACCTTCCGACATAATGGAGTTGAGGAGGTTGAGGTAAACCCGGCAGAAGTGAAGAGGACGCGTATATGCGGATGGTGGTGCCTGTGGATCCGTCCTATCCCAATAAATTGGAAGCATCAGATCAACGTCCAGATATTTGACACCAGAGTACAGAGCAGGCGGCCAAGGGAATGTGGGATTGGGGAAGGAATTTGAGAAAACTGGAGAAGAAAAAGAATGTTCGTTCAACAAGACAATGGAAAAGGAATACACATTGTCAAGCCAATCCTCATAGTCGTCGTCATCGGACGGATTGTTTTCTGATGGAGGTCTCCAAGAGAAATCCATCTGGACTCTTATGATGATTGGCTGGGACATGAATGAGCTTGAAGTGGAATAGCAGGATTCCAGCAATCCAGTGATTGTTGGTAGCATTGGGTTGCAAATCCGGATTGTTGATCATACCCTTCACATACTTTGCATCCATCTCAACTGTAAAGTTAGGAATGCCAAACACAAAAATGCGGACTGCTCGCAAGGCTCAGAATAAACCATAGAGTTCGAGCTTGGCTTGAGAATAACGGCTCTCAACCTCATTGAGGCTAATGGATCCGAAACGGTTCAGATAACGCTTCCCATCTGTACCCTCCTGAGACAAGATATATCCGACCGCTATTGTGGACGTGTCAACAGCCAGGACTACTTCAAGTCCTGACTCGTAGTCCAAATGTCGGAGCGCAGGGGACTTTATAATCTCATCCTTTAGACACTGCATGGCCGTTCGCTGAGGTTCCCCCCATACAAAAGGTACACTCTTGCACATCAAGTCCACCAATGGATGAGCAATGGTTGCGTAATTCCAGATAAAAATGCGAACGACTCCACATGTACCAAGGAATCCGTGGACTTCAGTGACAGTGGTACATTCTGGCCAGTCACGGATCTTCTGAACCTTGGCTTCATGAGGGATCCGACCATCAAATGTACACTTGTGTCCAACTACAGTTGCATCTGGGGCCGCAAGCACAAACTTCTTAGTGGAGACTGTGGTGCCTACGTTCTGTAAACGCTGCAAAATCCGGTTAACGACTATTAGATGATTTCAAATGAAACGGCAGATTCCTGAATTCTCCGGAATTGTCTCATAGGATCCGTCATCCCGTTGGTAACAACTGGTACCGGATTTGACCGGAAGGTCATCAATATATGGCATTGTATGGTCCGGAATCTCATCCTGTAAAACGAAAGCCATATCAGCTTGATAAACTTGAACCGCATTTGTATACCCCATTGGTACTTTGGTCAGACGATGGGGTCCAAGTGGACTATTAAAAGTAGTCATGTCTCGTGAATCAACATGCAAGGGTCGCTGATCATAGCCTGCAAACAAGTCCATCATTCCATAGACCACATACCCAGCAAAGGATTCGGCAAAGTGTTCGACAAAGGGTGGTGTGGAGGCGTCTTGGATTGTGATGGCATTGAGGGGCTGCAAGTCATGGACCAAGCGGAGCGTTTTCTTGTCTTGTTTCAGAACACAGAACCATCTAGAATGGTAGGAAGATGTGGAAGGTTCATAGACACCAGATGTGATCTGGTCTTTGATGATCTGAATTGCTCCATCACGGATTGCAGGCGGTATCAGAATGTTGCATAACACCCAGGGTGTGTGTGGAATGGTTGGAATTTTGACTGGCGGAAAGTATCGTTCGTCGAGATGTCTGCGTTCCATCGGAATCCATGCAAAAGCTGTCTCATGGTTAAGAACCAACCACCGGACTAACTTGAGTTCCTCAGGCCATAGCCACTTGGCAGGATCAAGGTCAAGTGCAGGGGACTTTCGCATCTAAACATCGTAAGGGTAGATTGTGGTGCACCACAATAAGTCCATCATTGTTCTTGAGGGTGCGGTCACCATATTCATGGTGGATACCATCCAGGTCACGATTGGATAGCTCGTTAACCTGAACAATGTTAGGTGTGGTTACCCTTTTTGTGGTCACCATATCCCTAAATTGCTTCCGGAATTCCGGAGAAACTGCAAAGAGATCTTTTACCGGTACTGGAATGCTAGTCTCTAGCACACTATCCAGTATGCGTTTGGGAGCTGTATCATCTTCTAGTGGAAAGGAATACCTATATTGGTTAGTTGGAACTGACAGAGGTGGATTAGGATGAAAGATCCGGTCATTAGAACTCGGAGTTTGAGAATGTTTGTATGCGGATCCAGATGATTCAGTGGTTTTGCCAGTATTTGGTCGGATTGTTGGTGATGGAGTAGGTGGATGTGGTGCTGTAGATGCAGATTTGGAAGCCTCCCGGATTTCTGGAGAAACAATATCTTCCACTACTGTCATGGTTCGCTGATCCGAGTGTGCAGCAGGTCGAGGAGGTATGGCAACTCCGTCAAAGCGGACTCTCTTTCCACGTTGTCCATCCTTGAATGCTCTATCCGCTTGAAAGCTAGCTAATACCTGGGCAATGTAGGGCTGAAATTCCGGATCAGCATAGTATGGAGAAATGGAAGCTTCCTTTTCATCCAACATGGTCAAAAAGGCAGACAGTTCAATGTCCAAAACTGCATTAGTTTCTGGAAAGGAAAGCGATAGAATTCCTGCAGTCAGATGTGGTGGAGGGTCTCGGTTATGGTTAGAGGTCGCTGCAAAAGCAGCATACTTATCCGTGTTTACCCGATCAATACAGTCCTTGAGGGTCTTACCACCTGGAACATGGGGAATCGAAGATCCATCCGGCATATAAAGCTTTCCGTCTACTCCACAGACAATCCATCCGGTTTGAAGGTACTGTAGGGCTTCCGTACAAGTCTGAAGGAAGTGTCCCAATTCTCCACAAAATGTGCAGCCATTCTGTTGTGGGGCAAATTGCTGAGTCCTAAAGTTGTATTCAGGCTTAACGGAAGGCACTGCAGATGGTTGTGCCATGGCTGGAGCTGGCTGGTGGTATGGTGGAGTTGTAACCGGACTAGCTGCAGCAATGGATGTTCTCAGTACTGATCCTGTCAAGAGAAATTTAGCAGCCGCAATACAGTCTTCCATTGGATACAGATCATCTGGATGAAGTTCCGACCTAACAATGGAAAGCCGAAGTCGGATCCGGTCACCAATATCCTTCGGAAAGCCTTCAAGGAAGAATGCATCCCATTCGGTTTCTGCAAGTTTTCATGTAGAGATTAGAAGTGAAGCGACTTTGGTGAACTTCCTTCGATAATCTCTGAGGTCTTCCTGACTCCTCATGCTTTTCACGCGGTAATTCTGTACCAAATACTGAAGGTCAGCGCAACAATAATGATCATCACCTTCACATCCCGGATATAATTCCTTGACTTCTGCAATAAATAAATCCCAGTCCAGAACATCAGAGTACACTTGAGGTAAGGTTTCCCAAACCTCAGCCTCGTTGAGGTCCACATATCATATTGTGGCCTTGATTTTTTCCTCATCAGATAGACCAGCCGAGTTTCCAAGAAAGTTGATATCTTCCAAATAGCGCGGAAGCTGTGCCGGAACTTTCCCATCAAATTTTGGAGCATTTTGTATAATTAATCACAAAAACTTACCACACAGCATCTAAGTCCAAGTATGGGAGGTTCCTCAGAGAATCCTGAGGTGTGTTGCTGACTCAGTGTCGGTAAGTCACCCACGGGGCGAAGGAGTGTCGCAAGACGGTGGGGGGGAGGAAAGACAGGCGCGAATCATCAATGTTTCCTGAGGCCTGAGGGTGCATGAGTGGGTGCATGAGCTCCGCCTCTGAGGGTACTGTGGTGCTCGAGGACTTGGAGTTGGAAGCTCATTCCTGGACTCATTGACTCGAACCAGAATGAAATGATAGTACTTACAATGTGCATAAATCATAACACATCAGATGTGACTTGTGTGATGTGGTGGGAAGTTGAATGTCATGGGCACCGTGATACTAGAACCATGGTCTGAGTCTTCGAGTATGGTCTTCGAGTTAGTCTCTTAAAAACGAATGGGATGAAGATGGGTCTGAAATGGTAATGCACCTAGTATGCAGAGTCCTCTGATGTCGCGGCGGGCCCAGGCAGTGTCAGAAGCATCTAGAAAATGTTCCTGAGGACAATGGAACCTTGGAAGGTACTTTGCAGAGCACGGAAAGCAAGGAAATTAACGCATTTAGGATGTGAGGCGATTCATACTTATCTTGCGGGAGGAGGGCTCCAGACTTACAAGAAACTTAGAAAACTTACCATATGTTTTTCGTTGTGACATACTTATCTCACTTTACTCCGCCATTTTCCCACTTAACTGCACTTTACACCTCAATGTGGTCAAAACTCCTGTAAGCATGCTTCATCTGAGCCTTTTTTTTTTTTCAGAATCATGCATACACACACAGACACCATTGGGCAGCCAACAATTTCCATCTCATTGGCACTCCTTGACGTGGATTGCAGTCGACGTCCTCGGCAACCACACTACACAACTTTGCCTGCCTAATTCGGTCGAATTAGGTAAGCCAATGCAGTGTTCAGTCCAGCTCCACTCGGATGGCATCGATGAGGCCTCCCATCACCTTCCCACTTAGCCCACAGACAGATGGGTTCAAGAAATCACACAGGTAGTTTTTTTTTTTTTGGTTTCTGTTAGGGATGAAATTCATGCATTAACATCTAGCTTATCTAGGTTCAGGACAAGCGCTGCTGCCAGTGGCACTAGGGTCCCGCACAGATATGGCCTGTACAGGTTACACCTCAGCCATGGCATTTTGCCAACAGGTTCGACCAGTATGGGTGTGGGTGCGGTGTTGATACTTGGACACACGATACCCTAAGCTGCGCCACTGTACGCAATCGAATGTATCAAAAGTCGTTTTTCTTCTTTTCAGTATGGTCTTTCTTCAGTATTAATGTGTTTGCAGTATGTCTCAAAGCCTCATTGAGCAGTTCTCAGACGAGGTCCAAGTCGCCGAGGCCTGAGGTGGTTTCTACAGTTACCAAAATCATGATGGAGAACACTCATTCCGAGACATATTTCCTTCTGATTGGTACCTATGTCAAGGATCCCACGCAACGTGAATATCTCTTTGATGCCATGGACACCATCCCTTGCCCCAAGCTGTGTGCAAAGCTGGATAGGCTCTCAGATGGATTTTGTTTCATGCTTACTAGCTGCTTTCGCTGCTGTCAAGGAGATTTTCTTCTCAGGTTCCTTCGCTTACATATTCTGGTTGAAGGAGTGTGGTTCCCATGCAACGCGAATATCTCTTTGACGCAGGGGCATTTTCTTCTCAGGTTTCTTCACTTACATATTTTGGTTGAAGAAGTGTGGTTCCCATGCAACGCAAATATCTCTTTGATGTGGGGGCATTTTCTTCTCGGGTTCCTTCATTTCCATATTCTGGTTGAAGAGGTGTGGTTCCCACACAACACGAATATCTCTTTGACACCATGGTTGCATCAAGCACAAAGCTGACCGAGCTCTCAAGATGGATTTCGGATCAATGCTCAATGTTCGCCAAATGTTTCGTTGCCTTTGCTGCTGTCTAGGGCATCCTCTTCTCAGGTTCCTTCACTTCCATACCCTGGTTGAAGAAGCATGGTTTAATGCCCAGTTGGCAACAGTTTGAGACATGCTCAGCTTCAAGTTGAGCATGACCGCTCACACTGCTCCATGCATTGGTCAGCTGATGGGCCAATCAACAAATGCTGAACCGGCGGTCTATGATGTGCATGGCTGTGTATTTGAAGGGGGCCCCCTGACGGTTACACCCCTTTTGGCAGTTGCTGTCGACTTTTATCACGTTGAAGCAAACATGGGCATCAAAGGGCTATGGCCGGTGAGTATAAGAGTGTGGCTGGGCATCTTCGTGCTGACTATCTCCCAGATTTTACTCTGCGCTGTGGAGAAGTGGTCACTTTTGGAATTTGCCACCAATGAAGGGTTTCGTCCTCAGGATGGCTTCAACAGAGGACTGAAGTTGTTGACAATCGGTGTTGATGCAAGGTGTGTGCACACTTGAATAAACCTTTTCTTGTGCTTTGATTGACAAGTAGCTGCCATCCAGCATGTGCATGCATTCAGTCTGTCCAGTCTTTCAATACAACCATGCTGGTGCTGGACAAAGCCCTGAGCTTCGGGCTTTGTTTTATCGCCTTGCTGCTATTCTTGCCATGCTAGTCCATGCATTTTTTGTGTTTGACAGGCCTGGGCAGCCATCCATCAAGCGAGGAAAGTGGACTGGTGGAAGATCACACTGGCTCTCTCGTGGCTTCCAAGAGTTGTTGGATGCATTTGGCTTCAGATGGTGCAAGGCAAGAGCTCACTGCCGAATTGAAGGCATTGTTGAACTATAAATGTAAAAGGCTCCTGGTGAAGCTGAAGCTGAACTCACGGCCCTCAGTCAGTGAGGGCTCATTGACACGGTCTTAACTACAGACAATGACGCCCTAATCTTCGGTGCTACGTGCGTTGCTTGCTGGTGGGTCTACCATTGGTCCCTTGCTTTGACCCCATGTGTCCTGACATTCTACTTTACCAAGCCTGGAGCACCCTCGGCATTTTGACAACATTGAGATATACACTGAGTGTATAGTCATGGGTTGCACCAGCCTGACACGTGCTGCGAGGGTCTTCATAGCGCTTGTTGCTGGTGGGGATTACAATATAGGCCATTGTATTATGTCGTGCGAGTATTCATGGGAAATGACTGTGACGTGATGATGTAGGATGGCATTGAAGGTTGTGGTGTCAAGATTGCCCACGGGCTGTCCCAGTACAACCTTAGCGAGGGCCTGTTGGATGCATTCTTGATGATGTCAAGGCTGGAGTTTACTCACTTCCTCTCTGGTTGGCAAAACAAACTTCAGCATGCATTGGGGTCAGATCCAGATGGTCTCTTGGGGTGAAAGTATTTCCAGTTGGCGAGCATGATCCTGGAGTCCTTCCCCAACTATGATGTTATTGAATCTTATGCCAGACCCATGACTACTTTCTCAACAAGATCTGAAAGCCCAGTAAATGCTCAGTACCCGTACCTCCTCGAGTCACAGCAACCTTGTCTTGGTGTGCTTGCAACTGTGTGCGAGTGGTACTTTGGCTGGAAGGATGTCATTGTTGTTGACAAAATGCGCCCTGCAGTATGGAAAGGGGTGATGATGTGAGTGATGTGTGGAGTGAGTGGAACTGGCACTTGCCAGGTCTGTTCTGATTGTGCTTCGTACATTGTAGCTCCCAAAACAACCTGGCGACCAGACCACTTTCAAGTCAATACTTGACTTTGTACAACGGCATGTGCACAGCACGATGGATTCTAAACTTGTTGTATACACTGTGCGGTACCATGCTCAGCAGTTTACAAATGCTGTATGAGCAGCACTATCACCACCACAGAGCAAGCGTGACTCGGAGGAGCTTGTTTTCAAGACCCTTCCTGCTTGCATTGTCGAGTATGCACTTCCTGCTTGCATTGTCGAGTATGCACTTCCTGCTGAATCACAGCGCTTCACCAAAATGAGCACAGAGGTGGTTCTCATTGTTCCTGTGTGCACTGTGAACCATACTGACCTGCATCTCACAGAAAATGATTGCACTGGATGCCAGCCATGGAGCATGAGAGCAGGCAAAGACCCGTGCTTTCATGTGGTCGGACCCAATTCCAAGCGGCTCTGGCTCTCAACCATCACAGGCAAGTGTAACTGATCTCACAGCAGACTCAGACTTGGAAAAAGAGTCACCTCAGTTTGCAAGCAGTCATAGCCAAACATCACAGTTGGATGTGATTGATCTTACTGCAGACTCAGTGTCAGAAAATGGTTCAGACGAGCATTCAGAGGTAGAAATCATTGAAGTAGACTAATGAAGGTTATGCCTGTCTCATAACAACACTAGCTGTTTTTGAAGTCCTGTATGTAGTTCACATGTGAAATAATGATCTCGACGGTTGGGTGGCTTGGCCCTTCCCTGGTCTAGTAGCGGTGGCAACTTGAAATAGCATCCCTGGAACTGAACCACTAGTTCCTAGGAACCAAACCACCAGGCTGGCTATCCCAGTCCTGTCAGTCTCTATGCCACTTGATAGGATCTCCCCAAGACCAGATCATGAGCAGGACAAGGAACTCCACCAAGACAGCTCCACAGCCTCAGACTTGGAAGAAGGCCCAGAGAAAACAGCAGTCATTACCCTCGAAGTCCCTGAAGGTCATCAAACAGCTCAAGGAAGTAGGGAAGGAAAAACACCTCAAGTCGAAGAACACAAAGGGATGCTACACTGGCCATGTGCAGCGCGGCCGTGAATGGCTCGCTGCTCACTTCTTGTCACAGGATATGACCAGTGTCGGGAATTCTGATCGAGAAGGGTCAGCCCCTGACAAGCTTGCAGAAGATGACCCTTACGGGGACCCAGTGTTCCGCTATGCATTCAACCGCATGCCCAACAAGTTCTCAAACAAGGCCCTTGCCTTGTTCTTGACATACAAGGGCTTCCATCAAAACCTTGGCAGGGGCACTGTTGAGGGCATCTGAGCAGCATTCAAGGATCTATGGGATGGCGCATGAGTGAGCTTCTCCATGAGACCAAATAATGTAGTACCTGAATGACACTACACTGGCAGGGACAGCGACACCTACTGTGGAAAATGGCTGTTCAATGATATGAAACAGCGGTGGGAGGGTAATCCTGCAGAGTCTGGAGAAGTCAATGATATCGTCAGTTCTCTGAAGCACAAAGCAAGCTCAGAAGGCGGGGATAGAAAGCACTCACTTCCAATGTCGAAAGATTTCATGGACAGAATGCTCTCGTGGACATTCAAAATCTGTCCCTTGATCAGTGTGGCACTTGATGCACTTTGATGTATCATGACTGGCAAGCCAGCAGCTCTGCAACTGGACCTGGCAGAACGAGCATCAGTAACTCACTACCTGGAACAGATTGCATTTGATACGACAGTGTGGACCTTGTGGACGAGGTGAGCCTGTTCGACCCAGAAACGTGTGACACACACTGAGAACTCGCCGCCCACAGATGCTTTGAACTCGTCAAAGTTAAGTACTGGCACATCACAATACATGACACAGCCGCTGTCAATCATGTCTTGGTCAAATATCTTGCAGGCGACTCCAAGAACCTAGTAAAGAGTGATCAATCAGTGTACTTCGAGATCCATCTCAAGAATCGCAAAGGATGGCAGAAGAGGGTGGACAAAGAACAATCAGAGCTCGATCTCAGAGGTGCGTGATCGATGATCAATCACCCGTTTCAATGGGCACTGATTGGTGGTGTGATTGTCGTTGATTGCAGGGAATCGTTACCAGATCTTTCCTCAGCCACACCTGAGGGGGTCCGATGCGTTCTTCTGGCTCTTGACATGGATGAAGTAGCTCGAAGTGTTCCACTACAAGCATCCCCTCGAGTCTGACGATTGCATCTTCCCAGTGATGGGTGCCAATGGCATTATCCAGCCCCATGAAACACTCTCTCACGACACTGTCCAGAATTGGATCAATGAGGCGACCGCTGGTGCTGGAATTCCTGGTTCATTCTCAACACACTGCTTTCGACGAGGCGGGGCACAACATCGCTTCATGTTTGCTCCTGTTGGTCAGCATTGGACTTTAGCCAGTGTCCGTTGGTGGGGTGGATGGAGTGAACACGAACGTGTATGTATCTGAGTCTTGCTCTCAGTCTTTTGTGTGTAGCTGAATGAACCTCCTCTTCCACAGCGAGATACGCTCATCCGATATCTACTTGACGAACTGTACACATATGAAAGTGACTATGGGGACACTCTAGCACCAGTCTCCTGCGGGGCAACTGAATCGTTGGTGGGAGAAGCCACCCTTGTTGAGCCGATGTCAACTGAGGAGATCTGTGCAGTCTATGTGTCCATCACAACCGATGTTCGTGGACTGAATGACAGGCTGGACAATGTTACCGGTGTGGTCGATGAACTCAAGATGACTATACAATCACACTCCAGGCTCCTGGCAAGCTCTCACCTTGGTAGTGTTAGTACACAGCCCTCATCACTGCAGTCCGAGTTGGCAACACTGACCATCAAGATCCCACCCCGCGTCGCCATGTCATCCAAGCCAATTGCACCCCAGGCTGACTTCCATTCACTGATGACATTGTTCACCAACTCGGGGCAGCAAGCCCACAATAAAGAAACAACCCACTGGCAGCTGCATTCACACGGCCATCCTGGTCATGTTGTGGGCACACCACTGGCTGGCCCAATGTGGTGCATCCCATCCTACTCGATGCCAAAGGCAGACCTCATCATTCCTGACATCTCTGTTTTGTGTGCTGATGGATCACGCCGGCCAAAGAAGGACTCTTGGAGGGACATAGTCAAACACTGGGAGGCTGGAGACCCAGATCTTGGCCTTCATACGCCACTCAAGGACTGGCCACCACAGTGGATCAAAGGCGCCAACCGGATCTTTGCAGGGAAGTACGGCGAGCGGTCAGTTGTTGCACTCGAGTTCCTCAAGACGTGAGTATTCCTATTTGGGCAATGACTTCTCGACTCAAGGTTCAGAGTGCTCACTCACCCGCTGATACTATTAGATACGAGTCTGATGAGGCACGCTTCCTCACTGCCTATCTGCAGGCAGAAGCTGGCCACACAGCACTCCTCCACGTGATCAATGCCACACGAACTGCACGCGGAGACAGGCTGCCACGGCAACGACGAAAGCACAACCATGAACTTGAAGGGGGTCAACAAACTCACTCAGTGCCACTGTGAATGCAATGTTCACAATCAGTGTCATGCCTTCCATCCCGTCTCTTGCTCGGTTTTCGCCCTTCCCAGTTCGTTCGCTCATTCGCCGTGACTCGCCCGTTGATGCCCGCCCGCTATTAGCCGAATACAATACTACCTCCAAGTTTCGTACCACTGGCATAGTATGTCTACCTGTGGCCTTGTGCCGCAGGCCGTGCTGCTCGCCACTATGTACCTCGCTAAATGTCATCGCTCCTGACTCACCTGCCTGCCGGTTGCACCTGTCGTACTCACCATATACTCGTATATAGTACTTGCATCCCACTCACCTCTCAGTTCTTCCTTGGCCAGTGACAGCACTGAACTGATAATCCATAATAGGTCACTTAGGTCACTCATGTTGTGTTGTGTCGCTGTTATGTCGCTGTTGTCTCACGTCAATATGGACCCGATGTCCCTTTGTCGTGTTGTTATTTCTTTCATTTTATCGTGATCTTCTTGTTCATGTGACGAGCGGGCGCTATGCGCCTGCTTGCGTCACTTACATAATTCGACACACGAAATGGGGAAGGTGGGGGAACCCGAAGTCATGCGGACATGGGAAGGCACGGCACGATCGGTGATTGGTCAGGCACAGTAAGTTTTCCAACATAAGTGTCTGTTACGATTTGACCTGGCAGCGTGAGTACCTGGTTACCCGGACTCATTTCTTTTCTTTCTCAAACACTGCTGCCTCTATCCAACAACTTTCACGTCGTCCCTCTCCCTCCCTCTGCCCTCCTTGCACACTCCCTCGTCGCCACATCCCTCGTCCTATCCTCCTTCATCATTCGATGGCTGTCCCACAGCATCCCTGATCCTAATCCTCCCAGTGGCTATCCTACACAGCCACCTCTCCAATCAGTCGATGGCTGTTCCACAGCCTCTCTGATCCTAACCCTCCCAATGGCTATGCCATCCCATCCCGATCCTCTCTGATCACTCGTGGCTGTTCCACAACCTCCCTGATCCTATTCCTCCCGGTGGCTATACCACTGCCTCATTGATCCTATTTCTCCCAATCCGATTCCTTCCATCTCACTGCCTTCCTGATCCTATTCTCTCTGACCCGGTTCTCTCCGATACTTTCCTATTTCCCCTGACGCATTCTTAGTCACATTCGCGACGTGACGCATCACATGACTTGCGTCTTGCCTGCCCTAACTTATATTCGAGCTCTGCTCGAACTCTATTGTACTTACTATAAATACCCGCTCCCCTATGGAGTTGTACCTTTAACTTAGACCTACACAATCTACAGTGTAGACCACTCCTAGCAGTCACTCCTCACTGCCAAGGATCCCATCCTTTGCTCCTCTTTTCTTGCGCCTTGGGATGGCATTCTAAGTGCAAGACAATAGCCGGTTCTTTTCACTAAGGACTCATCTCTTCCGTCTCAAGAAGCGTAGTTACTGGAGGAGGCAGACCTCTAGACGACTGGACCTTTGACCACAAAGGGTCAATAGGATAGTTGAGCATCCCTGTTGGCCGGATCTCAACTGGTGGAACCCCCACCTGCATTGGGTCTTCACAAAGTCATCCCAAGGACTTCTCCCCAGGAAGAACCCCTCTTTGACTCATCCTCACTACTAGCAAACCGCTTGCCTGGACGTAGTGCTAAGGAGCAGCAAGCCTTAGCAACCTTTGACATCTCAGTGCCCTTGGACCTCTTCAAAGAAGTAGCCAACAAGACCAAGTTGTTCCATTGTACCAGAGCAGTGTTCTTTAACATCTGTGTGGACAACCAACTAGTGGTCGACAGTACTTGCCCACGGGCCGTCTGTCAACTCTGCACAAACCCTTGCAAGGAGTGCTAGAGTGCTGGATACACTTTGGTGTATCATCGACAGTACTTGCCTGCGGGCTGTCTGTCAACTCTACAGTGCCTTTGAGTGCTAGAGAGTCGGTCAGATACACTTTGGTGTACCATTGTTACTAGGTCATAACACAGTGGCGGTGGATGTGCGGGAGCAGCGAGAGCGAAAGGAGCCGCGAGAGGACGAGGAGAAGGATGAGGGTTGGGAGTTCTGACAACGAGGGCGCCAGGGGCAAACATCAGCATGATGGCCAGGGGCCATTCGGTGGCAGATGAACAACAGAAGTGGGGGCAGTAGGCTTGGTTATGGCCAGGCGTGACGCATTGGCAGTAGGGGCAGGAATAGATGGGACAATCCCGTTTCATGTGGCCGAGGCATCAGCATTGGAAGCATGCCTGGGAATAGCGCGGATGGGAGGGGGGTAGAGGATTACTACCATAGGCCTGAGCTTCTGCCTGTTCTAAGGCTGCGAGAGAGGATTCATCCAATGGGGACGAGGACGCTGAAGGAGTTTTGGGTTCGTGTTTGAGGAACGCGGGATCAATGGTTTCCTTGACTTCCGAAGAAGGAGGAGTGGGGGAGGATTCGGGAGAGGGGATGCAAGGAATAGGGAGATGACGCCCGACTCTAAGGGCGGCGGCATGTGCGGCGGTTTGGTCAGAAGCTAATTGACGGGCATTCATTGCGAAGGCGAGATCCTCGGTGAGGGGGCGAGTACGACACGTGCAGTCGAGGAGGTATCGATCTGTGTCGACCAAGAACTCGAGCATATCGAGCTGGTACATGGCAATGAACAATTGGGCCTGCACGTCCCGAGTGTCATTGAGGATGAGGCGGATCACGAGTTCCTGTTCTGCTCTGGAGACGTGACGTTCCAGATGAAGGAGGATGGTCTTGTTTTGTAGGAAGGCCCGATAGAGGGCGTGAAGGGGGGACCCTACATCGAGGTAATGGTCAATGTGGGTGGCAATGCATGGGTTGCGCAGTTGTTGCACAAGGAGGATGATCTCTTCCCCGTTGGGATGGTCGTCTCAGAGGCGTTGGGCGAAGATGGGAACATCTATGGATATTATAGCGTCTGGGCTAGTAGTGAGAGAAATCGGAGTATAAGGATTTGGAGCAACAATAGGGTGTTGCTCAACAATGTGCAGGCGGGATGTAAGATCCAAGGATGCAAGAAGGGGAGGACTTCCACTGTCAAGGTCAAAAGGAGACGGGAAAGGCGCACGATGACTAGGAGGAGACGACAAAGGATGACGAGGATAATTGTCGAGGGTGGCATTGGCTTCGATAGGGGAGACATTCTGGAGCGGGGTGGATGGAGCGATGGAGGAAATGGTGGAGATTGAGCTGGGGGTGCGGAGGTCGATGGACATAGTGGTTGGGGTTCAAGAGCGGTTAGAGGGAAAGATGGTGGGGTGTAGCTTCTTATACGCCTTCAGGGCGGAGCTGGCATTTTTCAAATCCCATTCAGGGACCCATGAGTCATCCTCCACAGTATATCCCTTCCAGCGGATCAGGAAGGAGAGGGATTGGGGAGTTCCACAGTGGCATAAGATCTGGTCGATTTCGTATTCCTCCTCTCCTGCGACCAGGTCAGGTGGAGGTTTCGGGAAGTTCCGTCCGTGGACGGGGTTCTCACGGTAGGGGGTTAGAAGCGAAGTGTGGAAGACTGGATGGATCTTCCATGTGGCAGGGAGTCAGAGTTTATAGGTGATTGGCGACAGGACCTTCATGATGGTAAAGGGTCTTTCGCGTTTTGGGGCGAGCTTCGGGTTGACAATGGAGCGTTTCAGGTTTTGGGCTTCGAGCCAAACCTTGTCTCTGTTCTGGAAAGGAGTGAATTTTTGACGAGTTTGGGTGGCCATGGTTTGGCGGGCGAGTTCATGGGACGCAAGGGCTTCGCTTCAAGTGGTGTTCAAGGTTTTCATGTGGGTTTCTACGGCGGGAAGAGAAGATTTGGCGATGACCAAAGGTAGGGCATGGGGTTCATATCCCATCATGAGATACAACAGAGATTGACCAGTGACAGAGTAGGGGCGGTGATTGTGGGTGAATTCTGCGTGGGAAATGTTGTTGGCCCAGGAGCCAGGGTTGTTTCCGCAGAAGATGCGGAGATAGGTCTCTATTTCCTGGTTGACGCATTCAGTTTCACTGTTGGTCTGAGGGTGGTAAGCCATGGAGAGGGAAAGGTCATAGTTTAAGATGCATCCGAGCTCTTTAGCAAAGGCAGAGGTGAATTGAGGGCCACAGTCAGAGATGATTTTGTCATAAAGGCCAAAACGAGTGAAGACCTTGTGGAAAAAGAGGAACGCTACTCCCTCAGCGGTGATAGTTTTCTTCGTGGGGCAAAGAATCACCCCCTTAGTAAGCCCATGGTCGACCACGACCAGAAGGATATCAAAGGAGGAAGACTCAGGGAGATCCGTGACAAGATCGCACGAGATCTGCTGGAAGGGGCGCATGGCAGAGGATTTAATGGGCATGAGAGGAGCGACCGTGGGATGGGTGTTGGATTTATTTTGCTGGCAAGTAGCACAGCCTTCGACGTAGCGGCAGACGTAAGTGGCAAGTCCAGGCCATCAGAACTTGGCGGAGACGAGTTGATGGGTTTTCAAGAAGCTGGGGTGACCGGCGGTCTTGTGATCGTGGCAGCATTGGAGGATAGAGTGGCATAAGTTCCTGGAGTCCGGAATGTATACGCAGCCTTTGTACATGAGAACATCACCTTCCATCTGCCAATCAGAGAGGCAAGAGTGAAAGGTGAGGAGGATGTCTTCATTTATAGATTGAAGATGCTGGAGACAAATGGGATCGCCCTTAGAGGTGGCGGAGATCTTATTGGCGAGGGCGGTGTCGATGGCACAGACAAAGATCGAGGGGGGGAGGAGCGTGACCGCCTGATTATCGGGGTCTGAGCGAGGGAAGCGGTCACAGTGCCGGTGTAGGGAACTCACATTCCCTAGTTTCGTATTCACCACATTATCACTCCCAGACATTTCCCTTCCATTCATAATATCCTCAACAATCTATTTGAACCCTTTCGCACTTCCATCCGCCTAATCCAACCTTTTCCACTTGTCCAGATATCTTATCTGCTTTCCGGAAAGTCCAGATCTGTCTATTCCTTTTATAGGTTTCTGTGTCTGTTGTCCATGTTTGCTAAGACCCACCAGTAAGTGCTTACCTTCTCAGATATCACTTTCACTTGTTTCCTTAATTTCGGATACTTCGGATTAGCCATATTACAAGTCCGGATATCTTTCCTCTTTACTCTTCTGACTTCACTTCCCTTACCCTTTTGTTTCATTCTCTTTTATGTTGCTATGGACTTGTTTCAGAGTCGAGTTATACTTAGTTTACCTTGGTAACACTCTGTCTCCTGGTTGTCATGAAGTCTTGGGTGTGCCCAGACTATAAAAGGTTG
>JBBPQU010000636.1:0-16841 GCA_038092655.1 Boletus sensibilis | reverse complement strand
AGAGTAGGGATGGGCATTGCTGGTGCACATCAGTCCATTGTATGAGGGCCAACCATGTGGAATGCAGTTAAATGTACCGTTTGAGGTGGCTTTTGCTTCATTACAAGGACATAGTCAAAAGCCAGATGATCTGTCATAGTGTTGGAACTATGATGCATCTAGAAAATAGAGACAAAGAAATAAGACAAAACAGGAAGACATCAAAAAAACTTTACGCTGTTGAATGGCTGTCTGTCCCTGTGCCCCCGTGGGACCCATCGACAAGAACATTCCAAGGACAAGGGCAAGGGCAAGGGTGTCTGTCAAAGTGTGCCCGACCACACACAGATATTAAATTTCTTCTCCAAGGATCAGCCTGATGAGTTGTGTTGCAGCAATGATCCCATGTAAAGACTGTGCCTTTGGGAAGCACAGATTCCCTGTTCTACACATCCACACCAACCTTCTGAGAAGGTGGTGACCTATGTAAGGGTGAATCATGAGACCGGCATCAAGACCGGCATAGGACTTAGTCTACGCATAAGAAGCGAAGTGGCACAACTCTCTTCCTTCTGCCAACTTTGCATCCCCACTAGCGTAGCACCTGCTGCAATGTAGTCCCAGTTACCTTCGTTATTGTCAGACCCACCCGCCTCTTCCTCTCAGGCTACATACAGATATGCATTCTTCACATTTGTCCAATGCTGTGTCACTCACTGCTGTCGTTCGAGCTTAGCCATTTCAGTGCCCAGCCTGCCCACACAGCTCACTCCACCAGACAGTCCCGGGTCCAGCATTGAATCAAAAAAGCCTCTGGCTTTTTGCCCAACCATTTGCTACTCATAGTATCATTCCTTTTCCTGTACTTACATCACTATGGACAACTGTTTACTCGTCTCACAAAAAGTACACCATCACACCCACTACCCTTTTTTGGTAGTGCGCTACCTTGCTCGACAACACATCAGACACCCACCCAAGTATTGAATGCATAGATGGAAGATATGTTACAACAAATATCTACTGTAAACAATAGGTACAAACAAAATAGTGATAACTCCTTGCCATAAGTATAGCAGAACCCGCTGGACAAAATGGAAAACAAAAGAATTTATGTAAAGGATTTGGGATTTTGAGAAAACAAAAAAAAATTGTATAAAAAATTTTGGATTTTGAGAGCCAGATTCGGGAAAATGATTTCACAAATGGTTATTGGATTTCTCGAATGGACAGGATAGAAAACCAAAAAAAAAAATCATCAAAAGATTATGGATTTCAAAAGCTAGATTCTGTCAATCATTATTGGGAAAATTGCCATACATATCTGCAGTGCCATAATCCAAACCTCTCACCTTCCCTCCAATTAGGGATTGTCATGGGGGTGTACCCATACCCATAACCCACACACATGTAGATGATGTGACAGCTGTGCTCATGCACTCGTGTAGTAGTGGAATGGGAGGGAGAGGGGGACACAAGAGAGATGGGGACATGAGGGCCAGCAATCGTGTACAAATATGAGCGGGGGTGGTGGTGATGGTGGTGAGGGAGAGAGGAACTCGAGGGACTCAGAGAGGGAGACATGAGGGAGAGGGGGATGTGAATGCACAGACCCAGGACAGGGGTGGTGTGATGACGGTGAGGGTGAGGGTGATGGCATGAGGATGTGGGCAATGGGGTGAGGGCAACAAAGGAGCTGAGGGCCAGCAATCACATACAAATGTGAACAGGGGTGGTGGTGGTGACAGTAAGGGAGAGGGAAATGGCACAAGGTTGCGTTCACATTTGTATGCAGACCTGGGATGGGGGAGGTGGTGATGATGGTGAGGGTGAGGGTGACAATGACAATGACAAGGAGGAGGTGATGGTGAGAGCCACAAGGTGAGGGTGAGTGTGACAAGGTGAGTGCTTGCATGTAAACACAAACAGGAATGTGTCATTGCATTGCCGTTCGTGTTTACATGTGAGGGTGAGGCCCAAGGGTGATGAGGGAAGGGCGAGATGAGGTGACAAGGGCAACAAGGCAAGGGTGTGACCCTGAGTGTGGGTATGCGGGTACTAGCACCAAACCTGAGCGGGCTACCCGCACCCATGACAATCCCTACAGGCTATGCAATGGAAGCAAGGTGTCACAGTTACAGACATGTCTAAGTACTCAAAAAAGAGGTGATGACAGAGTGAAAAGCGATGACAGAAATAAGAGAGAGGTGAGAGAGCAATGACAGAGTGGCTGGAGAGACAGACAAGAGAGAGGCAAGAGAGCAATGACAGACTCGGAATGCCAGTGGCTGGAGAGAGACAGATGACAGAGAGGCAAAAGAGCGACGAGAAAGAGACCCTGGTCCCTGTGCATACCTGGGGTTTTGTGAAATGTGAAAGGGAGCTCATCAACATTTCAACTGTTAATGATTTGATGTACTGTAGAATTACTTGCTATCAGGCTCCAACAACAGCAAATTCCGCTTTGAAAGTGAGGTGGCTGCTGCAGGCTGCTGTGGCTGGTTCACAGGCTCCCCCCTTCATCAGCCTAACAAGGATGAGTTATTCAGCATCCCTGCAATTCAAAGACGTGATCGAATAACTTAGGCAGATTCACACTGAGTTGCTCAAACGTCTATGGGTGAAGGTTAATCGTCTCAGGTCATGGGGTGTGTTACGATTCACGAGTACTCTTTTCTCTACTTATGTCTTTCCTTGACTCATCTACGGACTATTGCATCAGCCATTCGAGCCCCACTCAATGCATTACTTTCTTCCTTGATTATTCATTCTTGATTAGTCACTCAACATGTCAGCATTGTTCTCCTCCCTTCTATCGCTTTCTACGCTTACGTGTCGCGATGCGTCATTCTTATTCCATACCCTTCCATGGACTTCCATGATGACGCGTATATACCTTTTACATCACTTAGTCTCCCAGGCTCTTTCGTATATAAACCTGAAGTTTCACATCGATGTAACCTTAGCTTAGACCTACTCAGTCTTGCCTATACATCGCTGTTCCTTCCTCTCGTTTCCATCCTAAGCCTGGCTCTCTCTCGAGTCGTCATCTTGATCTAGAACCACCTTAGCTATTACTAAGGAAGTCTCCACCTTCAAGCGAGTACTTGTTGGTCATCCTACCACTTGGAAGCCCCTTGTGGAAGTTACCTTGGACTCCATGGTTGAGTCGATACCTTCGTCTTGCTTTACTGAGTTCTGCTTGTCCATCTCTGGGCCAAGCATAACAGGGTGCGGAAGATGTAGAAGGAAATCATGAAGGTGATGCATTCATGGAGGACATTACTGAGCTACCACCTGCATTGAAGGAGATCCAGGACACTTTGGAAAGCCCACGCTTCTACAAGGTATGTACTGCGTCTTCCAATGCTTTTGATTTTGACCACAGGTCGTCCAGGCAAGTGATGTCAACGGCAGCCAGGATTATGAAGTTCTATGAAAGTGGGATGAGACAGTTTAATCGCATCTTTAAGCCTGTCGACACTGAATCACCTGGACTGGTCACACATCGTGAATTCGTAGCATTCTATAACGTTCTGCGAGGCTTTGATGAAGATGTGTTGAAAATTGCTGGCCATAAGGTTTCTTCCTCTATCAAGGCCAGCAACTTCGCCATGCACTTTGTTCAGCCCCCATTTTTCTCCCTCCTTTCTCGCTGTTTTGAGTACCGGCAGTAAGCACCTCTTTGCGTTTCTTTTTCGTTACCACTAATATACCCGCAGGGACACCTCATGGAGTTTCCCGATGTTTGTGGAAGCCACAAATCCCCTGAACACATTTCGAAAATTTGTACCCAAAAGCGCCTGCATGGTTGTTTCTTCTCCATTTGCTATCCCATTCCTCATGTGTGAAATCATTTCGCATAAATATGAGCATGATTGCTCCTGAATGCTCATCCAGGCGACCGCACTTGCACGCACCGGACCATTTCTCCTACGACCTACCTCGACGAAGAAGTTCTTTGTGGTGGCGATCTATGTGGATGCCAACATGATTGTGTCTCGATACATCGTAATGGAAGGTGGAGTAGGCAGCGCTAGTAATGACCACAAGCCAGTCACATCAGCAAAACCCTGATTGTGTTACAGGATTTCATAATATTTACAGCGCCACAGCTGAGCCAGCATCTAACAGTTGTGCCACAGCCGAAGGTTTGGTGCACAGTGGCACCAGCAAGGCACAGCCGCAGATCAGTAGAACAACATATGGTACTATTCCAAATACACACACCTAGTCAGCTTGGGTGCCCAGCTCTTCATATTGATGCAGCATGAGCAGGGATCGGCTGGGAAACGGAATGCCACTCTCCCGGATGAGGTGGCGGATCGTCCCAATCTTTGCCTCCATGTCCAAAAGATGATGTTCTGCACACACGGCCTGAAGTTTATGAAACCGTTCCAACACCGCATGCTCTTTAATGAGGGAAGTGGTGAGCTTTTTCCTGGCAAGCTGAACACCACGCTGTGCACATGTCACCTCAAGTAGCAGGCTTGCGCGGTCGTGGATCATGTCATCATCACCGGTGTCGAATTCCTAGAATACAATGAACTTGCGTCGACAGAATGAAATCTGTGCTTACATCGAGGTTTATAAAATGGTTGAGATCACAAGAAGTATCAGTGAGTTGTGCATGTGAGGAATGATCCAAGGTGACCATTTCTGCCAAGTGGTTCAAAGAGGCATACCTTCGCATGACACGTGGCAAGGAGCGCATGGCTAGGTGCCGACGTTTTCCAAGAGAGGGTTCAGGGGACGAATGCGTAGGTGGAGAGATGACAGTGGTACTGAGAGGCGAGGTCGCAGGAGAATGAACAAGGGGTGGGGTGGCAGGACAAGCTACCATTAAGTAAATACATGGACTATCATAGGGTGCATAGATCACGTGTACGACGGGTTGTTATTACATGTACATGCTGCAATTGGAGGAGTAAGTGATGTTAGATGGAATGCGGAGTGGGGAAGTACATCTCTTCAAACTCCCTAAGGGCAATGATGCCGAGTTCCCACTCAAGCTTTCCCAGTCGATCTGGTTGATCTCCTGCAGCTGGAACCCCCAGGGAGTTGTTGGAGTAAGCGATGTTTGACGGCCAGCGTGAAGGCGGATACGACAAGACCATAGACCAGAATTCCAGAGCGTTTAGAAAATGTGCCTTTGGTCACTGGGGTAAATGGAGGGTGGTGAGTACACAATAGGAATTATCTTTGTAGATGAGTTACAGTAGAGTGGGATTACCACATGGCAGGCGAAACGAAAGCGAACATCCCCAATCTGACAGGAATGGGAGCCTGAGTGGTGATGATGGCAATAAGATCTTGGCAGTGAGGTCCTCAATGCCGGGTGGGGTGGGCGGGGATGCCGATGATGCTGGGGATGTCGACGGGGAATACGATGGTGAAGGCGTATCTGGGGTAGTTGGGGGAGGGGGGGCATGTACGCCATCGAGGGATTTGGGGGAGGGGGGAATACCAGTTTGGATGGATACCACTGACTGTATGACGACGAAGGACTGATATTCAATGGGGCGGCGAAGGGGTGGCAGTGGGTGGCAACATTGACTTCTTTGTTGATGGGAGGAAGCCCGGGACCAACAAATCTTTGCGGATCACCTCCCCGAACTCTTGGAGGGTTGACTGGATCGATATTGAGTACCCATTCGAGATATTGACAAAATTTTCCCCACATCTGGTTGAGGTCCCACAACTGGAACATACTCCATGGCAAAGGGGTGTTTTCTGAGTCAAATCGGCGAAATTTGAGGGTGACATGTCGTGTATTCGAGCGAACAGTAAATTCCGAAGCCCCCCGAAATCCTGAACAAAAAAAAGTTTCAATTTTTGTCATCGGATGACTTGGAATCAATTCTATGGTATCTTACAAGTCCTTTTTATCGAATTCTGATGGGCCACAGTGAGGAACTATGAATGATCATGCACACCATGACCGAAGACGAGGATTGTGATTTTCCCACAATGTTGGCTAAGTTGCCTGAACAGTAAGTAATTTATCCAATTCACCTTCAGACTTCATGAAACATAATTGAGCCTACTGACCACCGAGCTCCCAAAGGCCTGTCGTTTTCTGTCATTTCCTGCCCTATATTTACTTACTCATAGGGCTTTTTTTGGTCTCTCATGTACAAGTGTCCCTACTGCCTCAAGGAGTTTCGGACTCGTCAAGGTGTTACTCGCCATCTCAGCCAGCCTCTCAGACATTGTCGTACCTGGCAAAATGACCTTGTTCCCGTTGCAGAGGTGCTGGAAAAAGGACGGGAGACTTCACCAGGTTCCCCTGATTTCTTATTGGACAACCCGAACTCACCGATGTTAGTAGATGTCACCATCGATTGTTTGATCCACGAGCCAGATGGTAACGACATTGACATACAGGAAGATCAGCCACCAACAATTGAGGCCATTCACATGATAGATCCAGAAACTTATTCTGTCATGCATATTGAAGGTGCTGCACAGATTTTCGATGGCGGGGAGGTCTTCCTCAACCGCTTCAACATGGACACCTACTCATTCCAGCGCAAAAAGAATATGTACTATCCATTCGCAACTCAGAAGGAGTGGAAATTGGCAAAGTACCTGCTATGCTCTCCACTCAGCATGTCACAAATCGATGAATTCTTGAAGTTAGATGTGGTACACTGTCAGATTTTCCTGGTAACTGCATGGCATGCTGATTCGTACTCTCATTCCTAAGATCAAAGAGCTGAACCTCTCATTTTGTACTGCGAAAGAGCTTTGCGGCCATGCCAAATTACTTCCTTCGGCGCCACAATGGAAGTATTGCCTCATCCCGACAGAGCATCCTACAACCTCACCTGTCTAGCTGTATTATTGCGATACTCTGGACTGCATTGAACTACTATTTAACCACCCATACTTTTCGGACAAGATGGAGTTCTTGCCTCAGCATATCTACAAGGCCACAGAAGGTGTCATCGAACGTGTATACAGTGAATGGCTTACCGGAGACTCAGCTTGGAGGATGCAGGTATGTCCTTCAAGTTATCCATACATCACTCTGGACCAATTCAGCGACTCGTAGTCAGAGCTGCCGCCGGGTCTACACTTCTCGGGATCATCCTCTCATTGGACAAGATGAATATCACGTCCATGACAGGCGGTCGCATGGCTCACCCCCTCCTAATCAGCCTGGCCAAGATCCTGATGAAGTATCGTAACAAGGCCTCTAATCACACATTCTTACTTGCCGCCCTCCTCCCCGTCGCAAAATTCATACACGAGAACTCGAGAATCTGCACAGTCCTTAGTGATCAATTGATGCATCACTGTTTGGACATTGTTCTTGAACCTCTCAAGCAAGTCGCCCGGATAGGCTGGATGATGTCAGATCCCAGCAGAAACTTATGCCTTTGCTATACTCCACTCGCCTCATACATCGTCGATACGCCTGAGGCGGGGATGCTGGCATGTGTCTGCGGATTAACGTCACACTTAACAACAGTGATGTACAAGGATTTCGGGGACCCTTTCCGCCACCCACCTCGCCTTGGAGAGACAACGCTCCGCCAACTCGCCTCCATCACTGCAGATCCCCTCGACATTGAGGCATTTTTGCAGGCTTGCGAAGAGTTCCGTTTGAATGGTGTGTCAGGCCCCTTTTGGAGAAATTGTCTGTTATCCCAACCTTCTGTTTTTTTCACCCCAGAGGCGCTCCACCATTGGTTCCGGGAATTCTATGATCATGACTTCGGATGGTGCGTAATTGTTGTTGGCCACGCAGAAATGGAATTTCGCTTTTCGGTCTTGACCCCAATTGTTGGCCTCCACCACTTTACCAAAGGTATCTTAACCCTCAAGCAGTTAACCAGCCGAGTCCAGCGAGACCTGCTCCGTTATATTACCGCCATTGTTGTTGGAGCAGCACCGCTGTGCTTCGTCCGTGCAATCCGTGCTCTCGTAGAATTCCGGTATTTCTCCCAAGTATCCATTATCACCGAAATCACCCGGAACAAGCTTACTGGTGTGTTTAAAGAATTTCACGACAACAAAGAGGTTATCATTGATTTGGGTGCTCGCTGAGGGAAGAAGGGAAAAATCATGAAGCATTGGCATATTCCCAAGCTGGTGTTGATGCACAGTGTTGCACCCAGTGTTTCCAATGTGGGTTCACTTCTACAATGGTCTGCTGATACAATGGAGCACGCCCACATCGTGCTGATCAAGAATCCAGCTGACTCGAGCAATAACAAGGACTACGATTCACAAATATGCAGCTACCTTGACAGGCATGAGAAGTGTCACATCTTTGATGACGCAGTAACTCTTACGCTCGCTGAGAGTGGTGACACAAGCGCGGACATAGAGAATCGGGACCTATAGGATCAGGATTGTGATGACATTGATGAGCCGGAGGAATCTCACACCACCACCGCCGCCCTCTCTAACCTATGGGGTCCAAATCATCAAGCAACAAATTTCTTTGAGAAGGTTGTGCATGCTGAAAGGGCAGACATATCAAGGATCTGGCTGCCTCATTCGTTTCTTGGGTGTTCCACCATCATTTACCTCAACTACGACCCTTCCTATAGACAAATTTCCATCGACGAAGCGGCGGAGCTGTTTTCCCTTCCAGACTTATGCGCCGTACTCACAGACTATTTCAGCCAAGAAGGGCACAGTGTGGGACAAGCTAGACCTACCACAACACATCCCTCCCTACCTTTCAACCACTTACAGCTCTGGTTCAAAGTACGACTGCAACAGAAGTCCTTCCACGCTGATTCAGTCCTCGACCCGACATTCACAGTTAACGCGAGTCCGTCTGGCGGGCCCTGGAAACATGGGCGTTGTTATGCTTGGCCCGAAGGTGGACAAGCAGAACTCAGTAAAAGCAGGGACAAAGGAGTTGACTCAACGATGGAGTCCAAGGGTGACTTCCACAAGGGGCTTCCTAGTGGTGGAACGACCAACATGTACTCGCTTGAAGGCGGAGACTTCCCTAGCGACGGCTAAGGTGGTTTGCTAAAACGAGGATGACAACTCAAAGAGAGCCGGGCTTAGAAGGCAAGCGAGAGGAGGAAAGCAGCGATGTTATAGGAATACTAAGTAGGTCTAAGCTAAGGTTACATTGATGTGGGAGTTCCGTTTATATAATGTTCTGGTGTCCCATACCATGTCACATAGAATGGCAGGAGTGACATAAAGATTGGAAATGATGGTGTGGACAGCAGCAAGGCGCAGCCATTTGAAGTACCTACCGTATAAAGGACAGATGGATTAGTGACCGGAACATGTCCAAGTGCAAACTTGAAAGATGGAAATGACTGACCACCAATGGTAAGCAGGGATCTGAGCCATGATTTAATTCAAAAGACCTCTTGGAAATTGTGTCAAGACAACACTGACACAAGCCAAGGAAACTCGGACTTCAAGTCCAGCACAGCTCCCTTGAGGGGTGTTTCCCTGTTCTAGAGCATCTCCTGTGCAATTAGAGATGATCTCACTTTGTTGTTTAAGATCCGTGAGGAGCTTCTTGCAAAGTTGGTCAGGGAGCAATTCCGAGGTGTTACGAATAGAAAAGATGCCTTGGTGGAGTTGGTAGGAAATGGCCTTTTCAGTGGTATAGGCTTGAATGTAGTGAAATAGATCTGAGTGAGAACCCGGAGTCCAGTGGAAACCTGCAAGGTCCTTGAGATGCCTCTGATGATCAACATAGCACTTTTTGCTGTGACCCAAGCTTGGTCCTTCCAGCATCATCATTGTCTTGAAGAAGAAACTGGATGAGGGCTTGGTGACCTCTCACACCCTAAGTCATGATCTTTCCAGGGCTTCCAAATTCCCACCCGATGTTGATCAGCCATTGATCTTAATGGATGGATTGCATGTAGAGCACTCTAGTGAGATCATGCAAAGCATTGACACACTCATAGGCAGACCCCTCTGCATTCTCTCCACCATCGCCCTCTACATTATGGACCGTTGCTGCTTTCCAACCCCACACAGTTCATGACCAAAGTATGTGTCACAGAAATAGGAACAAAGTGTTCCAATGGACTCCATGTACGACCTTGCGGATTGGTTGAGTGTATGTGCAGGAATGTCAAGAGAGCAGAGATGAAGACGACCTGCACAATCACAGCTGGTTTCCATTGCAGCCTTGTAGTTCAGGGGCCAACGAGTGACTTGGTTTTGCATCAGCCGTTGAATGAGTGGAAGGAGATAGCCTGGACTCGGCTCAGTGATACCTCCAAGGGAAGAAGATATGGACAACAGACCGATTAGTGACCTTTCCCAGTATGATGTTTGGGATTGAGTGCATGGGAACATGTGTAGCATTGTTCTAGTGTGAGATGATTCATCCATGGTGATCAGTATGTGTCAGAGCTCACATTCAGAGCAACTTACCTGTGCATCGAAGGCGACCAAGGTAATATGATTGTTTGCCATAAGTGTGTCCCTGAAAGAAGGAATGGGCCAGACTGTGAGGGCAACACTGTATGGGAGAGTCTTCATGGTGACATTCTGTATATCCATTTGTCCTTGTGTCACATTGAGCATGATCATATGTGCTGGATGATGGGCAAAGTGGGCTGGATTGGAGGGGATTGTGACAGCAATCCAGTCTGTATTTATATGCCATTGTGAGGCACAAACCTTATTATTACAGCACAGTCATTTGGGTAAGATTTCTGAGCCCTGATAGGGCAGCTACTAGTAAAATTTAAAGGAGGATTCACTTAGTGTAGAGCTTTCTACCTATGTAATATTGCATAAGCCTAACCTAACCATTCAAATCATAATAGCTTTCGTTCATGCCAGTGTGAGTACAGATGTTGGTGTCCTGGACGCCTGCATGCAGGCATGGTGCCTGTGAGAAAGTCATGTGACATGGTCAATCTTGATATGTAAAAGTTTGGCTGTGACACAGGGATGGCTATGTGAGATGGGCTGCATCTATATTAACATATTTATCTGCAAAGTGGAAACTGCTAGGTTTTCTTGAACACTTTCATGAATTATAGGTAATATTCCAAGACTCCAGCCCATATCTGCATCGGAATATGCATTCAAAGACAAAGGTCCAAGTCCACTTGCATTTATTTACTCAATGTCCTACCAGTTGTGCCTTAGTCTTTTCTGGCCTAGCTATTCCTTGTGATGTATACCTAGGAGATCCTGAATATTTTAAAATTTAAAGTGCCTGCAGGGCTCTTGGAAGACAGGATGCTGACTGAGATAGTGACAGACAGCTGAAAATCTACTTTTGTTTTGGCATGTATGTATGACAGAATGAATACACTATCTCTTTTTCCCTTTACCATGGCCACATAAACTGCTCTTGAAATGACCCAATCTCCCAAGCTTGAATGGGACACCACTTACTTCTTCCATCAGAGGAGGATGCTGGGAATATGAGCTGCTAGATGAAATACATCCTAGGTGGCAGGACCTAATACCAGTGGTAATGGTAGGAATATTATCTATGGCATGGTCAGAGTGAGTAGGTGAGGATGGCAAAAATGATGGAGGTGGGGTCGTGAAGTAAGAGTTGTCCATTGATTGGGAAAGCTCGGAAGGCTTGGGCACCATTGAAGACCCACCATCTCCACATGACTGAAGTATGGTTTGTTTTTCCATTTTCTCAGGCTCTGGACCAAACAGCTCATAAAATTTCTCATTAGGTGTCCAATTGAGCTCCTCATCAGCTCCTTGTGAACCTTGAACGAGGGGCAAGAGTAGGAGCAGGAGCAGGGATGGTCAAAGAGCCAGAGGTAGTGCTAGCAATGCTTGGGATGCATGGGAGAGGTTGGATGAATGGCTCAGCATGCTCCTTACTCTACTTAAGAGCTCAGAGGAAGTGGCAGTGGCTGTTACGCTCGACCTGGGGAGGACCGAACATAGCCCTTGTTGGACAAGAGAGGTCTAGGGCGAAGGGTTATCCTTGGACGTGTGGGCGTACACAAGGCGAAGTGAGTCGTCCTGCGGTTGGGTCCCGAGACGACAACAAAGAGACCGGTCGAATAAGGCCGGGTCAAGGGTTCAATGGGATCCGCTGGGCACAGAGTGCAATGACAGCAGCAAGGAGACCAGACGCAGAGGCTCAATAGCTCACCTGACCGGGTCAAAGGTTCAAAGGGGACTGGAAGAGTATCCAGGTCAAAGGGGCGACAAAAGGGCTGAGAACAAGCGAGGAACCGAGTGGATTTCCTTAGCGATGTGACAAGTACTAGGGAGTACAAGGGAGGTCTAAGCTAAGGGTCGACTATGGAGGAGTCGCATATTTATACATATGAATCCGGTGCACGGACCATGGGAATGAGATACTAAGTATGGGAAAGGAAAAGGGATGATGCGTCGTATGATAACGAGTAGCCAATGAGAAGGCGACACATCATTAGTATTACAAATAAAAGGGATGGCGTCATCATGGTGTGATGACTGCGGAGGCACATGAAGAAACGGCCATAGCCAGATGAAAGAAGTCACGTGACGATGAAGTGAAAGGACGTATGAGGCGGGAGTCGAATGAGCGACTTGTAAGAATACAATGCAAGGTTAATTGTGTGAAAAAGAAAAGAGAACTGATGAATTGTAACAGTGGCTATGGCAACTGCAGCCTTTATTCACCTTGCTTTCTTGGTTTTGGCAGGTGCCTGGTTGGATGAAGTTAGAGACCTGAGGTGGATGCAGTACATCTCCTAGCAGTATGGATGGGTGGTATGGATGGATTCATAGAGGTCACTCCAGACCGTTTGTTGGTAACCTTGTTGCATGGTCGGGAAACCTGGTGGATTTCCAAGTTATCTTCTGGATTAGAATTGAAGGCATTCTTGTTGGTTGTGTAGAGGCCAGCATTGTTTTCATCGTTGAACAATGCCACTAGATCCAGTGTGGGTAGCATATGGTGAATATATGATGAATGTACATACATGATTTGTCATCAATGTCTACCAAGGTGAGGTGGAGCATTCCTTTGTCAAAGGCAAGGTTGTTGAGAAACACATCAGGCATTGCTTGGACTACCAACCAGTAGAACTGAACCTACTTCTGTTGAGGAAATCTGTAAATGCAACTTCACAATTGTTTGTCATCCAGAGAAGACCACAGGGTATCCTGTATGATGGGATAAGTGATGTAGATACCATGCAGCATCAGATCAGTGACTCATTGTGATGGCCATCACATTGGCACATGCCAGGTTTAGACCAACGGCACTGACCATGGAGAGATTCCATGAGGACTCAAGCACTAGCCTCACTTGCAAGTGAAGGACCTGAACTCATTCAGTTTTGCACTTGTTGTAAGGGGCCTTGCCATGCAGTTCAAATCTCTTGATGCCATACAAAGCTAAGATCTATATAAGTATGAGAAAAGCAGTGATAAGTGATAGATGGATGTAAGTGATAAGTAGTAGATGGATATAAGTGATAAGTGGTAGATGAATATAAGTGATAAGTGGTAGATGGATGTCAGTTACATCATTAGAAGAAGGGAAGACAGAGAAGATGATGGTGAGTTTGGTGGATGCTATATTTTTCCATTCAGCCAAGGATTCAAGTTTTTTCCAGCTGTCGGTAATAGCATGAGGATTCATATGGGGATGGAGGGGTTCATAGCAGAATTCTATGTAGAAGTTTTGATGATGTATGTCAGCAGGATAGAATGGCCTAAGAAATGATGGTAGTGCCTGTGTGAGCAGGAACATTCTGGTGATCCTGTGCTGGAAGCATCAGAATAGAAGGCTCTGGAAGCAGAAGGTTGAGGTGATAGCTGAAAGTGGGTGAAGCTCATCTTTCCTGCACTAACAAGCGTGATAACAGGTGTATCTTGCAGGATTTGATCAGTGAGCACTGTCAAAGCTTGCTTCTCTCATTGATGTAGCTCTATGAGCATCACATGCTCACCATATGATTGCATGCTGAAAGTCTTGTGTCCATGGTGATCAATGGAATCAAGGATGCAATGAATGACATGCTTAGCAAATGTTTCTCGAATTCAGAAAATGTATTTTTGCAGCTTTGGATAGAACTTCATCTTCCTTGAATTATGATGGTCTTGACCAGAAAGTACTACCTGTAAATGATAACTGGCCTTGTCAGACTGATGCTCAGCTCTGTGACCTCTCGCCTGTGCATGGTTCAAATCCTTTGTTATGTTATTATATTTTGATTTGTTGAAGAAGGGACAGATGCCCATGACATATCCCATGATCCATAGATCTTACAGAAAAGGCAGTGATGATCATGGATGATGGAGACAAGGATGAAAAATGCTACTCTGCAATTTGGTCATGACAAGCGTGACAGTCATGGCAATGATTATGGCAGACTGTGAGTGAGGAGCATAAGCTGCAATGTGCAACTTGTTGAACTTGCATGTAACATGGGCCTCATCCATGATCACAACGACATATTTGTGGTCATAGAGGGTGGTTGCGACATGCATTGCATATATGGGTGTTTTCCTCAGTTCATCCTCAATGTTCCAAAGGATATCCATGAATATTGTGAACCCATGATCTTGAAGGGCCTGCAAAGAAATGGATTCAGATCATGATCAATCATTTATCACTAATGTGGTCACTTACACTCTTTGTGGCCAGTATGATGCAGTGGCAAGAGTTATGCCAATTCTTGGTGAAATTTTCATTTCATCAGCTCCTTTGACTGCACAGCTTGCCAGTGTAAGGAAATAAATTGAAGGACCCTTGCTTGAGAAATTGTTCAATCTCCCACATCCACTGGTTATGCAGGTTCACTGGGCAGATGATAATGAATGGCTGGCTGGGGATGTTTCCCTCCTAACCCTGCCATTTCTTTTTGGCTGGCAAGATGAAATAGCATGGGTGAGTTTGCATTTATTGGAGAACAACAGGTACATACTGAAGGCATCTGGAAATTTACCATTTTTCCCAAAGAAATGGCGGTAAAATGCCAAGAATGCGATGAATCCTATGACCTAGAATGTATTTCCAATACCAACTCTGTCCATGAGGAGTACCAGTTCACCATCGAAAGCCTGCTCCAGCATTCAATAAATACCAATGAGCTGATGTCAGTGTGGACACAAGATCTTCTGAGTACTGGCCTCCAAGGTGAGCCACTTCTCACCTTCTTCACTCTAAGGGTCTATCATCCCATCCAGATCTGTGTACTTCTGAAAAAATGGGAGTGTCTTGGTATCCTTGAATCCAAGATTGATTCACAGTTGTTTTTCTGATAGCCCTGACAGATCTTCTATCTCTTCTTTCCAGGGAAAGTCAATGTTCACACCTTCCGGGAGTTCCACTTGGGTGCTGGCATCCTTGGAATCAATGTTCTCCAAAGCCACGTGGAGGAGCTGCTCAATCTCCTCCACATCTTTCTTCGAAGCAAATTTTTGCAGTGCATCACAGAGTATCTTGAGCAGCTTTGTTCCAGGGATGGTTAATGTGTCATTGATATACTCACCATACATCACTCACTGTCCATTTCATCTTTCTTGCTTTCATTATTCTGAGCTGCAGCAAGCATTGCCTCCAAGATTCTCTACTGGACCTGAAGCTCCTCCATGCTCTTTTGGTCCTGGTACTGGATAAGGAGAGTGAGAACACAGCAGAGGTGGGTGAGATACAACTTGATCATCTTCACTGATGGGCTGGCACCATTTTGCTCTACCAATGGCTTGGTAGGCACTTTTGATGTCCTCAAAATTGAAGAATTCCATTGTCAGCTGATTTAGCTGTACTCTCTTGTAATTGCAGAAAGGTACTCTTTAATCTCAGATTCCTTTTTGAGGACTTCAAAATGTTGCAGAAAGAGGTCGATGGGGTGACCATTTTGTCTTAGTCCTTGAGCTTCCTCAATGACTCATGGGTGAGGATGTCTTTACAGAAGTACAATCATATTTCTTTTTTTAGTGTCGCCTAGCTTGGCCAAGTGGAATCTCCTTGTGTGCTTGTGACAGCACCCTGTTCATTTTTTACCTAATATCCTCATTGTCAAGATACTTTTCGAGACTGATTTGGGTGAAGCCTTCAGCCTTCTTTTCCAATTGTAAAAGGACAGTGATGCAGCAGAGTTTGTCTGATTTCCAAGTTTGAGCATCAACCCATAACCTGATATGGACCTACCAGAGACAGAAGATATTTCTATTTCTATTTCATTTTTTGGGATTAGCTACATATCCTTTTGGTCACATTGGACCCTTCTTGTTGGACATTGACATTGGTGATTCTTTTGACTAGATCATCGAAATCAACGCTTCCCAACATATTTGTTTACTGGTTGAAGGACGGATTGGGGGTGGAGGTAAGGGTGAAGAAATTTGAGGTGATGGAGTACAAAAGCTGAGAAGTGATGAAGTGTTCATTGTTTGTCATACCAAGGCTGATAGACCTTTCAGGAATGACAAGATTTGGTGAAGGATGAAATTTTAAGGACCGGTCTTCTTTCAGCTGCTTACTGTCTGGTATCTTCCAACCAAACTCTGGGCAACCTACAAACTTGCTAACATAAAAAGTATTTCTTTGATCAGAGGTAATATCTTCTCCTAGATCAACAGTTCCAGAGGTGATCACAGTGACCTATCATAAAAACAATATACTAGCAAATTGACAAATAGCAGGGGGGAATGAGATATACCTGGCTTCGGTAACGGAAATACTATGTGCGTTATACATGACAATAATGGGTATTCATGTGAACCTGTCCCTTGTAGTGTCAAAGGGAATACATGTTGAAAAGCAATGTTATCTGTATTTAGATGGCAGACAACCATATGAATAGTGTGGAAGCGGGTGCTAGTCCTGTCACTGTCAAGTGGTGATGTCTCTTGTTCCCTTAGCTCTGGGACATTAAGCATTGTGTATGACAGTCTAATCCAAGTGTTACAATTCTATCGTGAAC
>JBBPQU010000635.1:0-16869 GCA_038092655.1 Boletus sensibilis | reverse complement strand
AAGACAACAAGAGGTTTGCATCGTGGCCAGGATGTATCGAAAAGCAAGTTAGTCTGTCCGAGAGTTCAGAAAATTCGATGGCAACAAAACCTATTATCGGTCATTCACCGTATGAGCGAACCCTACAGGAGACTGTCAACTCGGATCTCAAAAGGCGAGGCGAATCGTCTGAGAAAGTGTGATAGATAATTTCACCGAGCCAGGATGGGGGATGGAATACGCAAGCGTTCGTAAGGTCGCTGTGTATCACACGGACATGACATCCAGCACATCGTTATTTGCCAAATTATTTGGTGACCGCCTCGCCCTACCTATAAGTGTAACTTCACTTCCCCAAAGCGTCTTGCAAGCGGTACCGGCGTGGTGCTGCGGTGTCTAGGCTGGGGAGTCACACGAATGCACACCGGCTGGGCATGGAGCACAAGGTCCCCCGCCTGAAATTCACACCGTTGGAGTGTGCCGCCGCCGCTCGCCAAAGATGGAGAGCGCTAAGGAGCCCTAGGCAACATTCAGACGGACATGCAAAATAAGGAATATAACCTCCCGATTGGGACACCAACGAGGTAGTTGCACCTCATGAAATGAGCATGCTCCAGGATCTCAAAAACCTAAAGGAGATACGCACAGCCAGATGACACGATAGGAAGGGAGAAGTGCGCGCCAAATGGTACAACAATGATAATGCTCCGAGTGACCTCTTCCGTCACTGGATCATGTCACAGACCGTAGAGATCGACAATTTCAAATGGATGTAGCTATGGATCGTTCCGCACCTAGACTCTGAAGCACCTATGAGCAAAGAAGGCCTGATCGAATTGTGAACGAGTACAGAATCTACCCGTTGGATCCACTTGCTACTTCCGCTCGCGGAGTGAAGGCGAACACGTTATTGTTGCGTTTGATATGTCTGCTGCTCGAGAGAATCGACAGGCAGGAGCCAGACCCTAGTCAATGCGCGACGCATCGGCGGAGTATGCCAGTACAGGGCCTATCTGCATGGTGATAAGCCAGAAGCCTGGGGAGGATGGCGCTGGGGGCAGCGGGTGCAACCGAAGGCGAGATTCCGGAGAGGGTGGCGCCCCAAAAGTGTCAGGTGCGACAGGAACGCCTCGTGAAAAGGCTGACGGGGGTGTAGCGTGTCAGCGGATAAAGACACAGGTCGGACTGGGCTTGATTTATGTCAATGGTCTGCATTTTTTGTTGTCGAGGATTACTTATATGTTGATTGTGTGCCGGGAAGAGGGAGGAAATGAGTTGCTGTGCTTCCCGATGTAGTGAGATGAACATGAACTTGATCTACATCCATTCCGCCCCCCGTTCGGGTCCTAACTTTCTGGCACGCCCGTCATCAACTGATGGCCGACATCCTTTCGCCTTTAATGTCTCTTACCCTCCGCTCCAGTCCAACTCACAGAGTGTCCTCACTGTCACTCCTCACTACACTGCACATGAAATTGCTAACTCGAGAACTTTACCGCTAGCTAGCTCGCGATGGGCAGAGCGCGTGCTGATTCTTGTGATCGGTTACACCTCGTGCTAAACTATTTCCACTACGTCTGTCTTCTCCTTAGTCCTATATGATCCTTCGGACACCACCCTGACCTCGTTTCAGAGACATATATAAGGAGTCTCTGCATGCTCCGTTGCCCCAAAAGTATTCGACTATACCATTGAGACTTCAAGTTCACAGCCAATTACTTTATTCCCTGCCTACTCCTACTTGTATCTCGCACTCATCTTCTCATCGTAATTTGTCATGGACCAGCTAACATCATTCGAGGCTCTCCTCTTTCCATCCGATGGTCGGAACCCACACATGGTCGCGCTCATGACGAGCCCGATGTCGATGCCCGACCCTCATGCTCCCCAAAGCACCCACCCTCCTCGGATGCCACACCCAGAAGTCTACATGGACTACATCGCAGAGGGCCTTGGTCCCCGTGCATGGCATTATCATGTGAGTTGAGCACTGGCAGAATCGATCGCCCGGTTAGACGCCACTGACGCGGCTATCCTAAAGCTCGTTGAGGCGCTTGACGGAATGAATAAGAAGTTTGCTCAACCTTACGTCGTTTTCTACCCTGTCGTCTCGCGTGACGGAATGCCCTTCCCCATCAACAAGTGCATCCGAGAGATTCAAGGAAGGGCTTTTCGAGAGGTAACCGCATGGCGCGGCAACATTATTGTTGCAAAGTATAGAGAGAGTCCGTTCTCATCCATGGTTAACGGTTCAATTGCCGATTTCCCGATTCTAAGGAATTACTTCATGACACACGGGGCGCCTTCTCAGGCAAGTTAGACTGTGCCGGCACTGTTAGCACTGCTTAAACTCATGGTTTGTGTTTGGCAGGCTTGAGGCAAATGTAAAACTCCTCCGTCTCCCGAAGGCACCACAAATATGAGCACGGCTCGGCACATCTTTCAGGGACTATGTTTATATGACCATTTATGAACGTTATGAACTCAGCCCCAGTATCATTTAACGCCCGGTGATCACAGACTCCATGTTTCTCTTACATGTCCATGATCATTTTATGATAGCATTTTCTCAATATTAAAGTAGCTTCGCTTTTAATCTAGAGTTCCTGGTGCTCTGGTTCGCCATTCGTCGAGGGACCAGGCTGGACCCAAGGCTTGTCACCGTCATCTGAACCCTTTGTTGGATGCGTGGTCTGTTCCTTCTTGGGATCACAGTGCTCCGGGACAGGACTCTGAGGGTCGGTGGGATGGTGAAGGACCTTCCCTACCCTGAAATATTTCTTGTGGTCCGCAAAAAATTTCTTCCAATGTTGTACGCCCTATCATGAGTCAGCTATGATATTAGCACAATGCAACGAAAACTCACCCTGAGCTCCTGGTCGGTCAATCCTCGCAAGTCGTGTGTACGGTGTGTCGCGAAGCACCCGGTTCCAAAAGATCTTGCCGCATCAATACCAGCCCTGCACAGCCCCGCCAGTCAGAATACCGCGGAATAAAACAGCGTGACGGAGCATACATGTTGTGGTATGGACCCCCAGGGCCATAGGTTCGTCTATTACTCGAGACGTCATACACATCCCCATCAATCTTCCGTTCGCATCAATCACCTCTTTGGTGAGTATCCGCCAATAGGATGACCAAGTGGGAACCTACCGCGATGTATATAGGGTTGTTTGCGTCCGTCCCGTCAAAGGTGGCAAGGTAAGATTCCGAAAATAGACGGCCGCTGGATTCCTATACGATAGCCAAGTAATTAAGCTATGGTAACAACGCGAGGAAGTGACGGAGTGCGATTCACCGGCCAATACGTCTTCAGTCTTGCCCACTTGCCATCATACTCCCACAAGAAGCTGCCAGTAAAGAACTTGCCGGCCAAAGCAATTACGAGCAAAAGGTAGACGATGAACTTGAGGAGGCCGAGGAGGCCGACTTCTTCCTCAGCGGTTGGATCTCGCTCTTCCGGACCAACCTCTTCTCCTCGCGCAAGCTTCTCCTCGCGCTCCTTCTTGCGCTGCAGCCAGGCCTGGTGCAACCTTTCTTGTTCGAGTTTGTATTGGTGGTAGCTAGTATGCGATTGAATACTCGCGAAGTTGCTAGCAGCCAGTGCACATACGCTAGGAAGGGTTGGTTCGCAGGCTTCTTGGACACCATCCTGTTAGGGTCTCCAGGGTCTTGCACCATTTCTTCGGTTGGCTGTGGCTTTGAAGCATTGCCGCTGGGGTTCCAGATCCAGGACATCTTGGACGGCGTTGACAAGCAAACTACAAAGGCTTGGTACAGGAACGGGAATGGCCCAGAGTACTACGTACATCTCGTGACTTGAACGTTTCGTCAACCGCACGGCTGCAATCACACAAACCAGTCAAAGTTCCTGGTTGATGGTAAAATTTCAAGACAAGTGATAAGACAGCTAAGATACGACACCATGCTATAGGACACAGAAGCCATGGATTAAGAGTGTACCTGTGCGAAAGGCAGTAGGTATGCATATAATTATAAGGTAAATTGTACACCGCCATGGGGTGAGGAGGTGGGCAGGAAGTCGTCGTGATGCAAATGATGAACAAGACGGAACGGTTCGGCGGGAATAGTGTTAAGCATGACAGGAAAGCCCAGGAAACTATACTGGATGATGCCAAGGAAATGGTGAAGATTACTGCTAGTGACGTCGGTATGAAGCCATAGCCCCTAGGCTAAGGAAGAAATGCAAAGTAATAACAAATTGGGCGAAGAACGGATACCAAACCCAGTGTGACGAAAGGAAGAATGCGAGGATATCGTATCGTGGGGTAATAGTAGAGCAAGTCTGCTGACGACAAACGAAGAAAAAAAGAAAAAAAGAGGAAAGACCGTGTGTTCATACTCATGATGAAGTCGTGGAGGAGCCAGGAAGCTGGTGCTGCCTCTGTTCTCGTTCAGTGGCTTTCGCGGAAACGGTAATGTACGCGCCACCAGTCTCTTCACTCCCTAGGCCAGGCGGAGCAGGAGGGCTTGTCAGAAACTGGATGTCCTCGGATGCATCACCTCCAAGCCATTGCTTAGCCTCGGTGAAGCGCTGAGTTTTGATGAACTGAACGATACAAAAATATGAATGTGTTTCTGTGGTACATACATGCAACGGCGTACCTTGGGTAGCGAGTCCATCGCCATCAAGCGGAGTACGTGGGTTTGAATGCGGGAATATAATTTGATGAGCATCTGCAACTGGGTCGCATTGAAGGCACCAGCTTGGCTGGCATCAACCTGCCCGTCAAAGGCTTTACCGTTCAAGTTGGTCATCACCTCGCTCAGGTAACTAGCAAGATCAAGTCTCAGGCCATGATCGATATTGAGCTCGTTCTGACTTGACGGGGCGAGATACTTGTTATATATCTGAAAAGCCGTCTGGATGAGCGATTCGTGATGTCTCTCCATTGCTGCTTGGCCAGGCGTTCCTTTCCCTCCACGACTGGTGGGGACGTTCGCCTGGGCACTTGATGTGATGCTGAACTTGCGCTTGAAATCCTCGACATCCACCCAAAAAGCAAGGTTCTCCTCGCAGAAATTCGCTTTGAGGAATTCGCGGAAGAGAGCTCGGTAGGAAGGTTCTTCCAGGATTTGGTTCAGACGATCGGTGTTGCTTTTGACGTTCGCCTTCGCCTCCTTTGACTCTTTCGATTCGGTATAAGCACTGTTGAGCCTCTCGGCCATAGAAATCCGGCGATGGATCTTAGCGTCTGCAGCACTGACGGTGGCCTCAGGTCCCGGTTTGGCCGCACCCTCGATGGTACTGCCTTCTAACGAAGAGCGCTCGTGAAGATTGGTCACGGAGCTGTGAGGAGAGGACGAATGCTCCTCCCACTGGGCCACTCGTCTTCCTTCATCAGTTATTCTATAGATAGCCTTCGCAGTGCATCGAAATTCTCCGTGATGCTTGAAAACAATGATAAGACGCATTGTGGGGCTAAAAACACTGATGGACAGAACTCACACTAACGGGGGAGTTACCGCCAGGGGCAGAGCCGCGAACGGTGAAGATGATGGCAGAATCGTTATTCTTCCTCTTGTCGCTAACCAAAGTGATGAGGCCAAAGCGGACAAACTGCGCCGCCATCTCTGCCGCCTCCTCTCTGCCCACGACGGACGTGAAGTCGCAAAGCCACTCGAGCGCAGATACGGCGGCAAAACAATATTTGTGTACAACCGTTGCTTTGCCCAAAAGTGGCTGTGCCTTTTCTGGTACGTCCATGAGCTGCACACCTTTAGATCGCTCGTGATACTCTTGAAAAGCGTCCTGTGGTGCGGTAGCATTCTGAGAAAGGTAGTTGGGCTGGCGCCCAACGAAGCGACGAAAGAGGGCAGTTATTACGGACTGGGTCACGATGATCTCGTCATCGGCTGTCCGACGCTCGAGGTGAAGTAATTTGATACAAATAGGCTGCGAGACGAATACGGGTTGAAGGTGATCGGAATTGATGCCATTTTTCGAGATGAATCGCTCGAGGACGTGGAGACCCTTTGGCGTGAGGACATACGTGCCACGATCCTTGAATAAGTTTGACCCCTGATCAGCGGCATTTTCGATTAGACGAGCGTCCATGAAATGCTGGCACATCGCCTTTGCCATCTCGCGGGTCATAGAGAAGGTGGTCGTTGTGGTGGTCGTCACTATTCGTGATTTGTCTCTTGGGTCCGGCCCACGGTTGGACTGGGAAAATTTCAGAGAAGCGAGGTTCTGAGCTGCCTCGTCGCTAGAGAAGAGGGTCAGAATATGGAGCGGAGAAGGGTGAATGGGATGAACTGACGTGGAGAATGAGTTCGGGAAGGTACGGAAATATTGTTTGTGGGTAGTCAGTTGAAGTGATACGATGAGAGTCGCAAACAGATCGAGAGTGTCCTGGGGAATGGAGGGTTGGTGCGGGAATAAAGAAGAGCGAGAGGAAGATACCTTGAGGTAGGGCCTCCCGCGCTTTGTTGTCTTCATCATATGAGAAGAGCTTGCTTGTGGAGAATAATCTGTGCGATCGGAGGACATTATGAAAAAAAGGAAGGGAGTGGGGAGTGGGTAATGGATGGAAGGAATTACAAGGATGAAGAGGGGAGAAGTGGACGAGAAATGAAGAGGGGGAGAAGGGAAGAAATGAGGAAGAAGACGTTGATGGGGAAGAGGCGCAGAGAGAGAGCGGTTCGGTAGCGTGGAAATGTCCGGCCACGAATAATTATTTATTGTCCAAGTTTTTATGCCGTAACTGCCGGCCGCCCGGGTCGCATCCCACAGCCATCGTTGAGCCTCAAAAGACGTATTCTGACTGTCGGTCGTCCTCGACGCCGTGCTCTTTCCTTGACTCACAATAGCGGGTTGCTAGGCGTATATACGTATCGTCCTTGCGCAGTCCCGGATCCAGCCCATGACTGAACTTAAATGACGGCGCTCACAGCTCACCATGTCCGCCGCCAAGTCGCTTTTACGACACGCTATCGTAAAGTCCACTGAGAGTCTCCGCGACGCCACCATGTTTGACGCTCGTTCATGCAACAACGGCTGTTGGCAACTGACAACGTGTCGCTGATGGGCCATCCTCAATGACAATCCAGCCCGGTGAACCCCCCATATCATATTCATACATCGTTCATGACTCCTGCACAATCCCGCGAACTCACCGCGTTATCCCGTCCTCTTCCCTTGATCATTCACATCCGTGTTAGGGCTTTGTGCCGAATTGCGTTCGTCCCATGTCAATGTGACCGAGTCTAATGTCCAGACTCGTCCTGTTCTCACGCGTCTCAGAAACATGCTTTCTCACATCTCCGCGGCACTTTACGACGTGGTCGATCACCGGTGCACCGCCCAGCATGAGGCTCTTCTTCCATTCTCTCCCGCCCGGTGTAGTTCTGACTCTTAGTTACGGAGTGTTTGCCGACTGCCATACCGTCCTTCACGGAGCCAGTTCGACGTATGTCCACCGCACCGAAGATTTCGTTTGAATTTACCCACAGTGTCGTCAACTGCCAGCCTGTCAGGCGGACCCGAAGACTCACGACGTATCGGTGAACTGAGCTATCCCGGTCCATCAGGCACATCTATACAACTGTATGCAGATCTTGTCTTGTGATTTAACGATGCTGACAGCCTTAATACCATCAGCCGCAGCTAATGAATCGCTGTCAACTCAAAGCGATCCGGCGTGCAGGAAATAATAAAAGCCGTTGTGTATATAGTGTCGCCGGTTTGTTTCAGTTGAATCAAACTTGAATTTTTGTCCTTGTTATCATAAATATGAGGCATGAGGCATAATTATTGTGACTGTGCGTGGACAGTGAGCATGGTGCCTGGCCATCAAGGTTTCAATTGGGCCGCCATTGCTCTCGGGCGGTGGCAATGCACGACGCCAGAAGCTCGGCGTACCTTGCCTCATCTCGCCCAACTTCAAGTCATCGTAAATCGACCTAGAGCCCACAATCTCCCTTCCACAGAGATCCAGCCATTTTCAATTCAAGCGCCACAATTCAGTTGCGCCTCACGCAACTTACAGCGGTGGGCTCTGCAATGGATTCCACCAACATTAACGTGAGTGATCGCTATTCAGACGACAGCCCAGACACGACAAAGGTTTTTCAGGATCCCACAGCAGTCAAGGCCCTTCTTGACCAATTGAGGGCTTCCCAAGCGTGGCAGGACACGCTGAACTCGAGTTCACCGCATATCGGTTCAAAACAACATGCAGAGGTCCATGAATCACTTGCAAGCACGTTGGAAAATGTACAAACCGAATCGAGGGCTCAATCGCCTGTCTCCGCTCCGCCAGCTTCGGTAGCTTCTTTGCTTTCGCAGTTGAGAACATCGGAATGTACATCCATTTCCACCAACACGCCGCCAGTGTCAAATACACGTACAGCTCATCAATCGTCTCGAAACATTCCTCGGCCATCACAGGAACTGCCACCTACACAGTTAGAGCACCACCGAACTCCGCGGCCCGTTGCGGCAACGTCCTCCATGCGTGTGCAGGACATCCGTTCCATGTCGTTCCAACAGGCGCTACCTCATCTGACACAACTTGCTAGTGATCCGGGATTCCTTGCTGATGTCTCTCGTGTATGCCTCATCCATCATATTCCCACATGTTATTGAAGCGGCACTTAGCTACGGCAAGAACAAAACGAACTCGAGCAACAGTTGTGGGAAGAGCGACAAGCTGTACATAAGAAACATGAGGAAAGGGTCAAAGTTGCTCGTACGAAGTATGTATGTAAAGCTTTTCGTGGTCTCTTCATTCATCGTTTCCATTTCATGGTAGGGCTACATTGATTCGTGCAGGGTTATCAAAGCATGAGGCTGATGTCCGAGGCTAGACAACTTGTCAATAATGAGCCTGCCTGACCAATTGTTGACACACAGATGATGAACGACGCATACCGTAGAGATCTGCAGAGATTCGATAGGGAACGGGTGCTGCTTGCTTGGGATGCTCTCATCCAAAAGCAACAAGCGGCTCTGGAAACCCTCGGAGTCCCGACCATGTTTGCGACCACTTCCCAGGCAGACTCCCAGGTAAGCATGCGTTGCATACTGTGATCACGACTTGACACAGGGGGCATATTTTTGCCGTAACAGAAGCAGCGAAGGGTAGTCCAAGTTCTGGAAGGACTGTAGGGTAAAGCAAGTGAATCATTCCACGTGTAAGCACATTTTCGAGAGAGTTGCACTTGAGATCTCCCTCTGAGAAACGATATATGAGCTTGACATTTTTGCGGTACTCCTTGACTTTGGCAGCCGCATCACCCACAGTATGGTCAGGAAGGTGTTGGCAACGGAAGTTCGCGGCCGGTCCCGGACGGCGGAGACAGCGAGAGAAGGGTCAAACTTCCAGAAGCATCTTCGTGGCGTTAATACTTCGTTACTGTTGCAGGTGCCACTGAGGCAATTATATTACCGCTTTTTGTTTTTGTTTTGTTTTGTTTTATTTTATTTTCGAGTGGAATGTGGTACTTTTTGTTTTGCATCATACGTTCTTGATTCTAGATACGCGCTACAATATTCCGTCGAGGCCATGCTATTAAATCGAATCAGCCATGTGGGGGTCGAGTTTGTTCATCTTCAAGTTGGACTCGCGTCGGGGCTCGGGTATCTATACCGACGCTTGGCTCGCCGTGTGGCGTAGCCGCTCTTTACGAAATCGATGAAAGGTATGATTGTTGGTGGGGAAATTCGGCAAAATGTTCCATTAACCTGGTAATTATGGCTCACGCTCTAACGTCCCTCAGGGTTCTGGTTGACAAGACGGAGAAAATTGATTGTTGGAACATTGTACAGACGCTCACTAGATCAAATAGCTTGGACATGATTCCAAGCTTCGCGCCGGGCGACAGCGAGTTAGCAACCGTAACTTTGTGAGCATATCCGGCGATCCCTGTGTATGCAGGGCCAGGGGACCAAATCCGTGGGGTCTTCCATCACCTAATTTTGTCAGGCAACATCAACTACGTGAGCCCTAAAAAATTGATTCCGTCAGGGCTACAGCGCGGTTGGGTGAGGTGCTACATCCCTTCTCTTTCATATCTATACATAAAACTCATCTGTAGGCGTTCACTGCTTCTTCCTACGCTGTCTGGGTCGCTTCGCTGTGCACATACACTCTATATGCCTCTCGTCCACTTACCATCCCACGCCGACCATGTGTCGATCTGGTACATCACGAATTCGTCTCATGGGAACGTAGGAAGCTTTGACCCAGAGAAGCCGACGGTCGTTATATTGCACCCACTCTTCCTCGACTCGAGCTGGCTCACCAGGCACTTCGATGACCCAAGACTGTCTTCGGACTACAATCTGATTGCCTTCGACCAACGCACGCAAGGACGTTCGCGGTGCCGACCCAGTGCATTACACGACTGTTATGTAGATGCTGCTGACCTCGCGTTAGCGATACAAGTACGTCCCCTTTTATCCCAGACTGTGTCTTTCCTGCACTAACTTAATGAACAGGCCCTCTTTTTACCTCCTGCACATTTCCTTGCTTTCGAGTGTATATCTGTCAATTCTGTCTTGAGGCTCACTGCACTGTACGTACATCAATGTTGCGTCAAGCCTCGGCTAATCCTTTTCAAGATGGCCAGAACTCGTCTTGAGTCTCTCACTTTGCAATGTACCGCCACCAACAGAGTATGTCTCTGTGTTCCTACCGTCTGGTCTGATATTGACACACTCAGACTCAAGTGGGTTTTCCACGCATACGATGAACTCCTCCAGCTGTGGTGTTATGCACCAGACTTGGATTCGTTCGAGCACGCCGGGAGCGAAGTCGTCACCTTTATGACCGGCGAGGTAAGATACCTATACTTCGCTGCGGAGAACGATCACTCATACATGCCCTCAGACTGACAACATTGACCTTCAAGACGATGTTAGTGAACGTGGATGGTTGAAGTTTACCTTGACTAATGGTACGGACAGCTGATCTCATACTGGGAGAAAATAACACCCCCGGCGAGGCGGCTCCGTATTGTGGAACTCGTAAACATTATGATGAACGTAAGCTTGCTTTACTATGTTCAAGTACTTGAATCTGATATTCGGCATTTACAGCGAACAATGCTTAGCAAGAAGGAGCTCGCAAGAATTACATGTCCAGTCTTTATCATACAGGTGTGTCTTACAATTTACAAACTATGTACCCCGACTAAACTTTCGCGAAGAACGAACAAAATCCTGTTGCACCACTCAAGTATGCAGAAGACTTGAGGGACGATATCAAAGATGCTACAGGAGCAGATCCTCGCTTTTATGTGATCAGAGGTTTGTATCCTAGTTTTTATCTCATGTGTTTGTACAAGGAGATGATGAGACAACCCCCCATGTTAGGTGCCAAGGCTTGCGTTTCCATCATCCCTGGAAGTGCTTCTTTGGTCAACCGCGTTTTCACCGGCTTCCTGTCTCAACTTCCGCGCTCGCGCTCGGATCTACGCCGCCCCGCCATCCCGACATTGGAACGTACGAGGATAGCGTTACAAACACTCTCGGACCTTGTTGGTGATCCGTCTATTGCCCACCGGGATCCGAAATCACTACTTTCCTTCTCGTGTGTCACCCCAGAGGTCGCCAAGAGTCAACTTGAAAGCCTCAGGTTCTACGCGAGGGATATAGAGAAGACGTACTGTCCACTCGGTAGAGATGGTCGCCCGATACGAAAGTATGAAACATTTTCATTCCGCCCAAAAATGTCTTGATTTTTTTACATCATCACAGATACTCCGAACGGAAGCAATCACATCATTGGTTCCATGGTGATAGTCGGGGAATAAGTCATGTTGGTAAGTGTGTCACAGGATTGATGTCCGACGTGCAGTCAATCTCTGCATTTACAGATACCGAAGTGCTTATCGCAGCGCAACAAAATCTAAGGCCGCCGTCACCTGAGCGGCCTTTGGACGGATCTTTGACTGCCAACGGGCTCGATCTGGTAACTGAGGCTGTTGCGCAAGACGGCCGTATGCGGAGAACAACGGTAAATACCAATTCTGTCGAAAAGCAGATTATCAAGGGCTCGATGTCAAAAGTTGTCACACAAAGCGCTGCACTCAAGGGCAATGCACAAGGCATGCCTCTACCAAAGAATCTCGTATAGTGCTGCGGGGCTACCTGGTTGTTGTGTGAAAAGTATTTTTATATATTGCTGTCTTGCTAACATCACTCCTTACGATACCAATGTACTCGACGGACTATTCACTCGAAGTAGCATCTATTCAACCAAAGTTATCGAGTACCTATTCTGTACTTAGGATCATGTATAAATATTCCCGAGGTGGATTGCTTGGGAAATTTGGGTTACTTGGCGAGCATACATTCGAACAGACAACTCCACATATATACCCAGGGTGACGTACGAGTCGTAACCAACTTTAGATGCTTCCTTCTGCCATCTTACCTTTGTAGTACCTTACCATCTCCTCTACCCCCATGCGAACAGACCAGCGTGGTTGCCATTCCAAGGTCTCTTTGGCCCTCGTAGTATCAGGGCGTCTCCGCTTGGGGTCATCCGTGGGTATAGGCTTGTAAACGATCTCCGCCCGTCGAGAGGGCGTGATGCCGTCTTCCTCTTGTACCTTCTCCACGATCTCCCGAACTAGTTCTGCAAAGTCTCCGATAGTAAACTCGTCACCGTTGCCTATGTTGACGGGGCGCGACTCGTTGGAGTTCATCAATGCAATGAGACCATCCACTAGATCATGTATATACTGGAATGAACGGGTCTGTGTGCCATCGCCATACACGGTGATGTCTTCGCCACGCAGAGCCTGTACGATGAAGTTGGAAACAACACGGCCATCGGAGGGATTCACTAGAAGAGTAGCGGTGAGCTCGGAAAAACACAGAAACGACGAGTTACGGACTACGAGGGCCTGAAAAACGGAATGAGCCGACAATGCTTGACTAGTGAGCCTACGAGCACCTCACCATATGTATTGAAAATACGCGCCACGCGAACGTCCACACCGTCCTGATGCTGGAAGCCGTATGTCAAAGTTTCGGCAACGCGCTTCCCTTCATCGTAGCAAGCGCGAGGTCCTATAGGGTTGACGTGGCCCCAGCTCCAGACGGGTCAAGACGACGCACGGTTCATGCCAGAAAATACTTACTAGTCTTCGTTTTGAGGGTGTACTTCAGGATCACCATATACCTCTACGAGGGACTTATGAGTAACGCTAGTGGGTGGAGAAGATGGACTGACCAGAAGTACTGGTTATCAGAAATCTGGCCTTGGTCCGCTTTGCCAGGCCGAGCATGTTGAGCGTTCCAATGAAAGACGTTTTCAAGGTCTTTACCGCATCGATTTGATAATGAGGAGGTGAAGCGGGACATGCGAGGTGATAAATTTCTGAGAAACAAATGAGGGTGAGTTGTAAACAAAAGTGGCCATTGACTCACGATCACACTCTATCATAAAAGGTTCGACTACGTCGTGACGGACAAGCTCGAAGTTGGGATGACCAACCCAATGGTTGACGGTGGTCTTTGACCCTGTAAAGAAATTGTCCAGGACCGTGACATCATGCCCCAGTAGCATGAGACGATCGACGAGATGGGACCCGACAAAGCCGGCGCCACCTGTGACAAGGATACGCTTCCGTGCTAAGGGAGAGAGTAGCTTTACAGGGGGGAATCGAGAAAGGGTGGTATACGAGATGGCATGTGTGTCTGGGTAATAGATGGACTTTGACTGGTACGCATTAAGACTCTGAGTAAGTTCAATCTCATCCTTTGCATCAGGTTGAGTATCTGACGCAGAGACGACATAGTGAGGACGAAGGTAGAGTGAGCGGAGGAGATCGATGGGGACCTCGCTGTCGAACCCGAAGCGAAGAAAACCGACAGACTTGATCTCTTCGCCATTCTTATCCAAGGTACGGGTCTGTTGAACGAGGGATCAGCGTACGAGGACAAAGAGAAAAAAAAGTGGGTACAAGTTCGGTGGGCAATAGTTGGGACATGGCGACGGGGGGGGAGAAAGATGGTTTGAGGGCGACCCGAATATGCTCGACCCTTTGACAGGGGGACGAAACACATCCATATCCATATCCATAACTTTTGACTTATGCGAGCACAGCCACTACTCGACCGAATTATCTACCTCCGCTCCTCGAAATTTCATCACCGATTATGCCTCGAACGCAAAGACCGCAAAAACAGCGTCACGATTCCCTCCTCACTCAGCTCGATGGGGACCAGCTTCATGCAAAGTATGGCCGTGTCTCTCAGCCTGGCAAGCGAAGAAAGTCACAGAGACACTCCGCAGAAGATGACAACGACGAGGTACTCCATCCGCACTCATTGTACGATGGGGTTAAACAGCCTATCAGGTCATTCTCGATCCGAAAACGTCCCGAAAAATTTTCGAGCTTGCTCGCGACCAGCAAGAAGAGCTCGAGATGCCAGACGATCAGGACGGTGATGATAACGAGGCTGCAGATTCACGCAATCTGCAACCCCAAATGCGCACAGCAGACGACCTGTCTGACCAAAGCGACAACGAGGAGACTGAGGAAATGAGTGATGACGGCGACGCTGAGGCCATGTTCGTAAGTTCGGCCCCGCTGTCGCTCCGATCGAGCGTCTCATGGCAAATAGCAACTCGATTCCGCCGATATCCACGCACTAGATACCCTGCTTCCACTCAACTCTGGTGAACGGCGCACTCTAGCCGACGTAATCTTCTCCAAGCTCGAAAACAGCAAATCAGGAAACGTTACTGTGATCCAAAAAGTACAACAAGGTCCGTCTCCCTTCAACTCCCGCGTTCCAGGCAACTTCTTACGTGTGTCCAAGACAAGGAACACCCTGATCCGGCCCTAGGGCTTGACCCTAGATTGGTTGAATCATATTCAAAGTATGTGCATGCTCTTTATGGACGGTCCAACGTATAACGCCACCTCAGGCTGGCGATCTTCCTCCGTGGATACAAGTCTGGACCGTTGCCAAAATTATTCAAGGTCATCCCTTCCCTTCCTGCTTGGGCGCGTATTCTAGCCCTCACAAAACCTGAACAATGGAGTCCCCATGCCTGCCGAGCTGCCACGAGGATTTTTGTCTCTACTATGAAGCCTCCACAAGCTCAGTTATTCTTATCTGTTGTATTGCTCGACGCAATACGAGAGGATATTCAATCCAACAAAAAGCTTAATGTACAATACTACGAGTGCCTGAAGCGTGCGCTGTACAAGCCTGGTGCCTTCTTCAAAGGCATCGTGTTCCCAATGTTGGAGGTAAGCCCATTCACTCGCCGTCGACCCTCTTATTTATTTTGTCTGCTCTAGAGTGGGTGCACGCTCAAAGAAGCGGCTATCATCGCATCCGTGGTTGCCAAAAAGAAGGTCCCTGTCCTTCACTCAGCTGCAGCATTGCTGCGGATCGCACAGATGGACTACACTGGTTGGTTTTTATGGGTTTCAACCTGATTTTCACCAACCTTCTTGTAGGCCCTAACTCATTGTTTATCCGAGTGCTTATCGACAAGAAGTATCAACTACCCTACAAAGTTGTTGACGCACTTGTGTTCCATTTCATCCGTCTTTCGAATACTTACAAAGCCCGCTCTCGTGGGGATACCGAAAAGCTTCCGGTGCTCTGGCACCAGAGCCTTCTCGCTTTTTGTCAAAGGTAACGCCAGTAGCCAGCTTCTATATGGTTTCTAGTTCACCACCGTCTTAGGTATTCACCTGATCTGACGCCAGATCAGAAGGACGCCCTGTTGGACGTCATTCGGATGAATCCTCACCCTCAAATTGGTCCTGAAGTACGGCGGGAGCTGGTAAATTCGGTAGCAAGGGGTGAGCCACGGCCAGATATGGTTCAGGACGTAGATATGTCATGACAGCCTCTTTCATGATGTGATCTTGTATCTCAGTTATCTAGGTGGAGGCAAGAACACAGCCTATCATATATTTTCCGCCTCGAATCAATCCCCAATTGATTGTTGACTTTTGTCATTTCCCTGGTAACGGGGCACGACAGAGTGATATTATTGAAAGCGTAAGCCCTGGCTGATTTAATAGTTACTCAATGTCATCACCAAATATCTCCTTAGATTACTCCCTGGTTTGCCCTGTCACAGAACTTCCACCCCTGTTCGTACTTTTTGGTGAGAGCTGTACTCTAGCTCACCGATCTTGGATTCTTTTCCCTAAGCCAAGACCCTCAGCCGATGTTAACTTCGCGCCAAGTGTGCACATGTAGTCTGGTGACCAGACTAGTGTACATGACCCAGATTGCAGAAACCGCGAACACTTGTCGTGACATTCGAAGCAAAAAGGGAGATCAAACAACATGGATCCTACCTAACCAACCCCTCCACTCTACAGATACAAGTCCCCCCGGAGCACTGTTCACTCGGACCTTTAGACCTTTTGCCATGGGCCGGCAGTACAGATGCAACAAACATCAGCATTAAGCTTAGTGAACAACTAAGGCGGGTAGCTCCAGTCAGCTACATCAAGACAGACGAGATTGAGGTCTAAGATTCGAAGCCAGGATATTCTCCGGTTGCACCTTTGCTGGGGTGTCCAGTGCTCACTGTAGCACTTATTATCAACATGTGGGGCTCAATTTATTAGTCTAAACTTCGGGACTACACTCTAGGAAACACAGTGCTACTGTATCGTAGCGGCGCTCGGCGCGCCAGTCCCCGACTCCCGGGTGTTTCTGGCTTATAGTAAACGTGCATCACGCATTCTTATCACTTTGTTGCGCTTCCTTATGAATCCTGACTGCGAGCACAGGGGCGAACGACGTGCCATGTTATACTAGTCCTTCCAAGGGTCCTTGCCTGGTGTACCCACATCCAACTCGGACGACATCCCGACAGCCTGAAGCCCGTCTGCGTGCTTCGTCCGTATCACTACACCCACGACATGCTA
>JBBPQU010000634.1:0-16883 GCA_038092655.1 Boletus sensibilis | reverse complement strand
ACATCAAGAAGGATGACTTCAACCATCAGCTCCTTCAGCAGACATCTCTCACCATCTGGAATGAAGCAGGATCTCAACATCATCATGTGGTGGAGTCTGTGGATCGCACTCTCCGTGATCTCCTCAATAGAAACCAACCATTTGGAGGTGTCACTATCCTATTTGGTGGAGACTTCAGGCAAATTCTTCCTGTAATCCAGCATGGCTCAAGAGAACAGATTGTCCCTGCCACTCTCACCCACTCCAACCTTTGGGCAAACATGTCTGTCTACTATCTGCTTCAAAACATGTGTCTTGATGAAGATCCTAAATCTGATGACTGGGCACAGCAACTTCTTCACATTGGAGTCACTGATGGAGATCTGAACCTTCCTAACCACATGCACTGTGGTAATGACATGCCATCCCTCATCAATGCCATTTACTCTCAGCTTCTTGCCAGAGATCAGAATCAACCTCTTCCTGATCAGTATTTTTTGGATCACACTATTCTTGCTCCTAGGAATCTCCAGGTCCATGAGATCAACTCCACCATCCTTAATTCTGTAGCACCTCAGGAGAAGATGACCTACCTCAGTGCAGACTCTGTGACCGACAGAGAGTATGACTACATCCAGCCAGAAGTCTTACACACCTTCAACCCCTCTGGATTTCCCCTTCATCAGCTGGAGCTGAAGAATGGTGCCCCACTCATGTTGTTGAGGAATCTGGATCCCATCCATGGTCTCTACAATGGTACTCAGTTGAGGCTAATCAGATCCACTTAGCACATCCTGGAGTGTCGTGTATTAGGTGGAGAAGACAATGACAATGTGGTGTTCATTCCTCGGATGGCCCTTGATAGTGGACTGGAAGATTCGCCTGTTCCATTTCGTCGGTTGCAATTTCCTGTCCATCTGGCCTATGGAATGACTATCAACAAATCTCAAGGTCAAACACTGAAGCATGTTGGTCTGAACCTGAGTTCACCTATTTTCTCTCATGGACAACTCTATGTGGCACTTTCACGTTGTACCCATCCTAGAAACATCAAAGTTCTCTTTCCTTATGATGCAGACAATGAAGAAAATACCAAGGTTACAAATGTAGTTTGGAATGAAGTATTTAGAAACTTGGAATTATGAATTGTACTATAGCTTTGTAAGCAGATTGTTATTTAAAAATTATCTCAATTGAAAGTGTACACATTAAGACTTTACAACACTTGGAAAAACCTTGTAGCAAAAAAAACTTGGATGATTGTGCCTTTGGCACAACAGTAGGAGGTATGTAGACTCTAACAACAAAAACTCAGATGATTGTGCCAAAGGCACAACAGTGGCAGATATGTAAACTCTGACAATAAAAACTCAGATGATTGTGCCAAAGGCACAACAGTGAAAAGTAAACTCTAACAATAAAAATTTGCTGATTGTGCCAAAGGCACAACAGTGGGAGATATGTAGACTCTTACAACAAAAACTCATATGATTGTGCTGAAGGCACCACAGTGGAAAGTAAACTCTAACAATAAAAATTTGCATGATTGTGCCAAAGGCACAACTGCGGGTGAAAAATAGCTAGTCAATAAGTTAGTGGAGAACAGTGTGGGAGGGGGTCTATCCGACACTTTTCTCGGGTGTTTCAAGTGTTTCGAGTGTTTCGGGTGGTTTGTTCTTTTCTGTTATGTCGGGTATTTCTGTTTTTTGCCACATGTATTTCCTTTTTTGTCCACCAAAAACCATGTGGCTCGGTTGTAGGGAATTTGTTGTCCGTTAAGTAGGGCGGTGGCACAGCCACATCGTGAGTCACCAACACTTTTGTAACACTTTCACTACACTTTTTGATACACTTTTGTGCGCTTTTTTGGTACACTTTTGCTAGACTGTTGTGTGCATTTTGGCTATGTTTTGGTTACACTTTTTGCTACACTGTTGTGCGCTTTTTTGCTGCACTTTCACCACAGTTTTAGCCACAGTTTTACCACAGTTTTTCCCTACACTTTGGTTACACTTTTGTGTGCTTTTTTGTTCACCTTTGCTATACTTTTCAAAAATATCCTGGACTGAAAAGCTTTGTTGAGCAGTGGATCTAGCAGCAAGTTCTTAGTCTGATGGAAGAAAGTAGTATTCAAGCAGAGATTGATATTGTGAGACTCAAGGATAAGCCTTATATACTAAGTACATGACAGTGGTTAGATTAAGCATGTACAGGATGTGGGGGATCTAATCTAAAAACATAGATAATGGCAGGTTATCCACCCATATATGCACTATATGCACTCATAGTGTAAGTAGGAGCCAAAATACTGTAGCTACTTGACAGTGCATATTTGAACAAGCTTGATAGTAAATAAGTTTAAATGACAATCCTGGTAAATGAATGTTATATCAAATGAAAGAGGGGATATAAAAAGGAGAACAAAAATATGAATGAAAATAGGAGCAGGAGGCAAAGGATAAGTTTGCAAGCTGACTTGCCTGAGGATAAGGAACAATGTAGAACAACAAAGTGGTTTGGAGGACTGGAAATGGGTCCTGAACCTGCGGAATATGAAGAAGGACGCTAGTAGTCATCCAAGGGATCCTATATCAAAGAGAGACTGGTCAGTTTCCAATCCTGATTGACTTACACCCAAGATATTAAGAGTCCAAGTATTTCCAGACTAAGAACAACGATTCTGGAGTTTCCGGAACTTCAGAAGAGAAAGGAATAAGTGGAGGATGTAGAACAGTGGTTGGAGATATGGAAACAATTGGCAGCAAGTGATATGGGTGATACAATTGTTGGACAGTACAACAATGGATGATATGATAATGATAATCCTGACATGCAGAAAACTGTATTATCCATGGAAAGTACATGGGTTAAATACTTTGGAGTTGTACAACACATATTGTAGCTAAGGGATGGATGACAGGTGGGAAATGAACTATCTAATAGATGGACATGTGCTTTGCAAGTGCATATTGGAAATAAACAGAGGTAAAGGAAAACTTATGTAGATTGTTCCAGACCTACCTTGGACTCAGAAACATGACTTTGGACTGTGGATTGACTGGATTGCAATGGATATGGAGTGGTTTTGGACTCAAATTGATGTAGTGATGGATGGCAAAACAGTGCTTTACAACCATAGGGAGCATGAAGGTAGTTGTTAGTTTACAAACTCATTCTTCACATTTTTGAATTGGAAGTCTCCTATGGACCCAGCCTATTCCATGTGATAGATAAGCATTTTCATCCCCCTATTGGGCTGTGAGCTTTGATTATTTGATTTTATAGATAAAATCTAACAATAAAAATTTGCATGATTGTGCCGAAGACACAACTGCGGGTGAAAAATAGCTAGTCAATAAGTTAGCGGAGAACGGGGTGTGGGAGAGGACGTACCCGACGCTTTTTTCGGGTGGGTCGGGTGGGTTGAGTAGGTAGAGTAGCAGTTAAGTGTGTCGAGTATTTCGCCATTGCCATGTGGTTTTCCTTTTTTGTCCACCAAAAATCATGTGGCTCAGCTGTAGGGAATCCATTGTCCGTTAAGTAGGGTGGTGCCACAGCCACAGCTGCATGTGTAGCGTGAGTCACCAACACTTTTGTAACACTTTCACTACACTTTTTGCTACACTTTTGTGCGCTTTTTTCATACACTTTTGCTAGACTGTTGTGTGCATTTGCTACACTTTTTGGTACACTTTTGTGCGCTTTTTTCGTACACTTTTGCTAGACTATTGTGTACATTTTGGCTATGTTTTTGCTACACTTTTTGTTACTCTTTTGTGCGCTTTTTTGGTACACTTTTGCTAGACTGTTGTGTGCATTGTGGCTATGTTTTTGCTACACTTTTTGCTACACTTTCACCACAGTTTTTGCCACAGTTTTGCCACAGTTTTTCCCTACACTTTGGTTACACTTTTGTGTGCTTTTTTGTTCACCTTTGCTATACTTTTCAAAAATATCCTGGACTGAAAAGCTTTGTTGAGCAGTGGATCTAGCAGCAAGTGCTTAGTCTGATGGAAGAATGTAGTATTCAAGCAGAGATTGATATTGTGGGACTCGAGGATAAGCCTTATATACTAAGTACATGACAGTGGTTATATTAAGCATGTATAGAATGTGCGGGATCTAATCTAAAAATATAGATAGTGGCGGGTTATCCACCCATACATGCACTATGTGCACTCATAGTGTAAGTAGGAGCCAAAATAGCTACTTGACAGCCTGAGTACATATTTGAACAAGCCTAATAGTAAATAAGTTTAAATGACAATCCTGGTAAATCAATGTTATATCAAATGAAAAAGGGGATATAAAAAGGAGAACAAAAATGTGAATGAAAATAGGAGCAGGAGGCTTTCAATTTAGAGATGTGAAGGGTGAGTTTGCAAGCTGACCTCAGGCTGCCTGAGGATGAGGAACAATGTAGAACAACAAAGTGGTTTGGAGGACTGGAAATGGGTCCTCAACCTGCAGAATGTGAAGATGGTGAGTTTCCTACATATTCTCATATGATGAAATAACAAACTGAGAAACTGATCATGAGCTGATAAGAGATCTGATTTATTGATGCTGAAGCTTTGATACTAGTATGGAATATGATGTATTCTTTAATCTGTAGGCTAACCTTCAGCATCAGTTGGAATCTGTGAGCATACAGATTTGGTCCTTTACATCTGAAATGCTCTCTTCTATTTCATCGTCATCTCTCGCCAATTTCCCTACGCTTACCGTAGGAAGGGGGTAGTCTTTACTATCCAATGTCTGGCACCAACATGTGCTTAAACTGTAGAACTAGGTGTGAGACCTGGTACTAGACCAATAAGTCTTTAAACTGTCGATTAGGTGAGAAGCCTCTCCGAGACCTTAGTATGTCTGTTAAACTACTGCAATTCCGCCTCGAGTCCCCCTTCTAGTATGCTGGTCACGCTGCTATTAGATACTCGATCCTCAGTCACTCTATTCGATATGCTACTACGCTGTCACTAGATACTGTTCACCTTGTAGTACTCGTGTTTACGCTCTGCTACTCGTACCCCTTTCCTGTCTCATGGTCCATTGGTGGATCTTTATTGCGTTGCAGCTGCTGTGCGCTAGCGTAGTAACCCGTTGTCTTTCTTGATCCGCCTATCGGATCTAATCGTTGTGTTATCTATAGAACTGGTGATCGGATCTCGGTATTTACGTTCGGATCTTGATCACGGCCACTTTGCCCGGATCTCGGCATCCTTGTAGATCTTGATCGTTCATTCAGTTTCTTCTTTGATTTCGGACCTTGTATCATACGATCGGATCTTGATTTCAGATCTCGATGCCCATCTCGATCGTCTAGTTTATATTAGTCTTCATTGCACTTGCGTTCTCCGCATGTTGGACAATCCTTTCACTTTATTCACGACGTTCCCCTTTACCCATTGTGTACAGCCTTTACCGGCTCTTTACCTCACTTACTTACGTCGTTTCCTTCCATTGTGTTCCATGATATTCCATACCGGCCCTAAACCGGTTCGTAGTTAGTATATATAGTTGTAGTCGTATCACTTGTACGTCTTTACGCTTGAAATTCCCTTTTACTTGCTGCAATCCTTTGAGGGTTGTATCTGTAAGTCTTCGCTAGGGCTTTGTTATAAGTGATCGATATTTGGTCATTACAACATCCTGATCTTGGTGAGTTTCCTATATATTCTCATATGATGAAATAACAAACTGATCATGAGCTGATAAGAGATTTAATTTAGTGATTCTGAAGCTTTGGTACTGGTATGAAATATGATGTATTCTTTGATCTGTAGGCTAATCTTTAGCATCACTCAGTTGGAATCTGTAAGCATACAGATTTGGCCCTGTATGTATATCCTGATCTTGGTGAGCTTCCTACATATTCTCATATGATGAAATAAACTCTGACAATAAAAGCTCATATGATTGTGCCAAAGGCACAACAGTGGAAAGTAAACTCTAACAATAAAAATTTGCATGATTGTGCCAAAGGCACAACTGCGGGTGAAAAATAGCTAGTCTATAAAATTAGTGGAGGACGGTGTGGGAGTAAGTGTGAGTAAGGGTGTTCCGACGCTTATTTCGCCTGCATCGCCAATTTTCGGCTGTGCGCGTATTTCGCTTTTGCCACGTTTTTTGCCTTTTATATCTGTCTCTTGCCATGTGGCTTGCCTGCACATCTGCCTTTGTCCGTTACTGTGGCACACATTCCGCCTGTGATTACCTACACTTCTCGCTTACATAAGCATGCTACATCGCACCACACTCACCTTGCACACTACACTTTCCATCCTGCCTTCCCCTCACTACACAAATCTACCTCCCCCTCATCTATCTACTCCAAATTTTCTGTAGATCTTCATCTTCATACCTGTAAGTCTGCATGCACCACATAATGCCTGTGGCCTTGCTATAACCTGATCACTGATAACAGATCAGATCTACTAATAAGAGTCTTTTGGCTGCAATCTTGGTATGTACACTCTCTATGCATGAGTTGGACTAAAATTACAGTGCATAGTCACTCCTGCAATCCAGGAACAGAGTGGAATCAACTGGTGAGTTTGATTTGATTGTTTTTTTATGGGTTTTCTAATCAGATCTACTGATAAGAGTCTTTTGGCTTGAATCTTGGTATGTATACTCTCTATGCTTGAGTTGGACTAAAATTACAGTGCATAGTTAGTCCTGGAATCCAGTAACAGAGTGGGATCAGCTGGTGAGTTTGATTTGATTGCTTCTCTGTGATTTTTCTAATCAGATCTACTAATGATAGTCTTTTGACTTGATACTTGGTACATATACTCTCTATACATGAGTTGGACTAAAATTACAGTGCATAGTTAGTCCTGGAACCACAAACAGAGTGAAATCAGCTGGTAAGTTTGATTTGATTGCTTTTCTATGATTTTTCTATCATATCATCTAATACATATACACTAATGTAGTTTAGACTGAAGTATTTAGAAATTTGGATATCCCCGCTATGGTAGTAGTGGGTTCTATGGGATGCAGTTATGGTTCGTTTTGGCAGGGAATTGTTTGTTTTTACATTTATGTTTATTTATATTTACACTGATGTCCAATTTAGGTATGATAGGACAGCCCCTGGATCCGCAAGCAAACTCGGTTGACAAACAGTCCTTACAAAGGGCCCCTTTGTGCTGCGGTGATGCCCAATTGTGCATAATACATTCTGTCACAAGCATGGGCGGTGCCCCAGAGTGCAGGCACGAAGTGCCAAAGCAAAGGGGTGCCGGTTTCTCACTAATCAGACATAGTACATAGATTGAAGTTGAAGTGACCGTAAAGTTAGCCGTAGGGGGGTGTTGCCATGGATGTGGCGCTTTTCGTGTTATTTGATATAGACATTTCTATGGTTTTCTTATCATGGCTACATAGTAAATAAAATGTTACATGTGAAATGAAATATTCCTCCTTTTCAAAAGCAGTCCTTATACATGAACAAATAGGATAAGCATTTTTATTCGAAAACCAAGCTTAGGCTCTTCAACCCCCAGTTGTTGACTTCATCCACTTTTGGGCTGAAGGCCCAAAAGTGAGCCAAAGGCTTACTATATGTATTAACTAGAATAAAGTATTTTATCACTCTTTTTCAAAAGTAACTTGCATTACAGGAAAAAATAACATGAAAAGGGCCACATCTGTGGCAACACCTGCTACAGCTAACTTTACAGTCACTTCAACTTCAATCTGTCTCTGATTAATGAGAAACCAGTGCCCCCTCACTTCGGCACTTTGTGCCTGCACTCGGGGCAACCACCTGTGCTACTTAAGCCTGATACTGATCCTCATACTTCTGTATCAGGAATCAACATGATAACAACAAGGTGGAAGGGAAGGGCTGGACAAGACAAGAATACTTGAAACAATAACACAAGACAAAGGGGCTGTCCTACAATACCTAAATCGGTCATCAGTGTAAATATAAATAAATATAAATGTAAAAACAAACAATTCCCTGCCAAAACGAACCGTAACTGCATCCCATAGAACCCACTACTACCATAGTGGGGATAGAATAAGGTTTTTCATTTGAAAACTAGGATTAAGACCTTCACCCCCCTGTTGGACCAAAGGTCCAACAGCTAGCCCTTGGCTAGTTAGTTAGTTGATTGGATAATTCTATCCAGTGGGTTTTTGTGAGTACTGTGGCTACTCACCCCCACAGCCCACCCTGGCATGACCTCACCACATAGTGCGTATTCTGTTCAATTCACCATTCGTCGCATGTATTGTTCTGACCTCATTGACTCAGAAACATGCAATAGTAATAGATGTGATGCAGACCGACGATGAACCCGGTTAAATCGTATACCCCACTATTTCTCAAGTGTTCCGCCTCGTTTCTTTGACTTATGAGGTCAACGAGGGTTGTACCACGTGCACTTCTTGAATGTATGATCCTAAAATACTCTTATCGCCTGTGACTGAAAAAAAAAAGAACTTATTACAGTCCGACACGAGTGTCTGTGCGGAAGTCGCCTGCAGCCGACTCAATATCACTGTTTCAAGTCATATTTCGCTCATGGTGTGGTATCCAAGGGTCCTGGCAAGGGAATTGATCGAAATAGCCGAATATTGCGCATTCGATCCCTAATTTCCGCCCACACATACTTTATCTGCTTATCCATCCAGAAAACACTTGGATGAGTCCCACCTGACTTCAATGGTGGCGACAGCCAAGAATACTCGACAGGACACGATAAGAACCATGACTCGTATTTTATGCCCGTCGCCGCCAATCTTCTCCCCGAATCCAGCGTGTCTCCTGTGATGGGCACAGCAACGTTCGAGGATGGTCCCCGTAGTGCTTACTATCCGCCTTATCCTGATCTCCAGGAGAATGATTCACCCCCTGAAAAAGAAGACTGTAAGGCAAGCACGCAAGTGGATATTGTTTCCATAGAACAGCAAGATAGCAGCACTCTCGCTCCTCAGCAAATAAACACAGATGACCCTTTCCCCGTCGATCCAGACGCGCCAGTGGAGGAACATCAGTTTACCATCCGTGCAGCTATCGTTGGTTGCGCACTCGGTGCTGTTATTGCAGCCAGCAACGTTTACCTTGGCTTGAAGGCATGTCATTCGCTATAGATCACTCCACTCTCTTAATCTGATGACCCCAGACCGGTTGGACTTTTGGAGCGTCCCTTTTCGGTGCAATATTTGGCTTCGCAATTCTAAAACCCCTGTCAACGGCTCTTCCGCGTTACCTGGGAGGCGGTTACTTTGGACCCAAGGAAAACAATGTGGTGCAAGCAGCTGCAACCTCGGCCGGATCCTTGGGGTTACTCTTTACCTCTGGTTTTCCGGCCGCTTATCAACTTGGACTGCTCCAAGCGTCTCCAAGCCATGACATTGGTCGTCTATTCACATTCACAATCTGTTGCGCCTTTTTTGGACTGGCATTTTCCATTCCACTCCGCAAATTCTATATTCTCAAGTTGAAGCTCGTCTTCCCGACCGGCGTCGCGGCTGCGTATACGATTCAATCGTTGCATGTCGGCAAAAATGCGGTAGTGGAGGCAAGCAAGAAGACAAAGGCGCTCATTCTTTCATTCTGTTTTGCTATCACCCTCCGGGTGGTGAGCGAGTATGCGCCAGCATTGCTTTGGGACTGGCATATATTTTATACGCTGAACAGGATTGGCTGGACCTCAGCGATTGCGGCAGAGAGCTGGGTCAGTCAAATGTACGCGGCCCTCCAGTTTTTGCTGACCCAGGCTTGAATAGGGATGGATATGGGAATGGACGCCGGCCTTCATCGGCGTCGGGATGTTGACGGGCATCAACGCATCCTATAGTTTCTTGGGCGGAGTACGTTTTTCACACAGTTATGTCCAATCTTGGAGTTTCACTATCGTCAGAGTTTCTTGGCGTGGGCTATCATAGGGCCCATTATCGTCAGTAGAGGAATGGTGCGTGTTATATGCATCACATCGCCGAGGCGACGTTCTGAGAGCCACATAGGCATCAGGTATCCCCGAGAACGACAGCATACCTGGTCATATGAATTACTTCTCCATGTAAGCCGTCCCCTCAATCAACGCCAATCTATCAGATCCTTACGCTTCAGCCAGGACGCTCTCTGATCCGGTCAATGATCCGTCACCCAGATACTGGCTTGTAATAACCACCATTTTTTCGTATTCATTCACACACTCAAAGAAAACCAGGTTTGGCCCGGTACGCTAATGCTACTGTGCACAAGCTTCGCAGAGGTAGCTTGTAACGCGAGGTCGATCTACACAGCTCTTCGGGGGATGTTCTTGAGCGTCACTGAGAAGCTCCAGAGGCTTAATCCCGGCGATAGAACAAAGGACGAAATTTTTGACCCCGTTCCCGAGCACGAACGTGTACCTCTGTGGATGTGGGGTTCCGTGCTCCTCGCAAGTACCATCATTAGCTGTGTCGTCATGGGAGTTCAGTTTGGTCAAAACGTTGGTGTCACACTGCTCGGTATGAGGTGTGCTTATCTCATGCTTTTGTTCGCTCACTCGACTGCTAGCTGTTCTTTTCGCGTTTCTCTTTAGTTTTATCGGCACCGAGAGTTGCGGACGGACAAATATCACGCCAGTAACCGCAATCGGTTAGCCTTATTTTCGTTACCCCATGGATGTGACTCTAATATTGAAATCAGGAAATGCATCTCAACTGGTATTTGGCGGCGTTGGGAAAAGGACGAATTACTCTCCAAAGCAGAATGAACTCCTTAACATCCTCTCGGGTATGCTCGCGCTCGGTAAGTTCCTCCAAGCGTCACTTGAATAGCAGACAACTAACCTGCCTGTGACAGGCGCCTCAGAGCAAGGTTTGCATCCACTTTGATCCAATAGGTTCTCCGACTCTGATCTTGTTTCATAGCTGCGGACATGATTGTGGACTTGAAGGCTGCACATCTTCTCCGATCTTCACCGAGAGCGGTCTTCTACGCACAGCTGTGTGGGGCAATCGTGTCCATATTCATATCTGCTGGCGTCTATGTTGTGTTTTCGTCAGCATATCCCTGTATCAACAGTCTCTCTTACGAAACATGCAGTTTCCCGATCCCTGATGTCCAGGCTTGGCGCGTATGTCCCATGATAAGCTGTTCCCCTTCATTCTGTTACTGACGATGATGATTAGGCCATCGCAGTTGCGGTATCTTCCTCGACGTTGCCTATCCCACCGTCCTCGGGTTATACAGCCATTGGACTTGGTGTAGCCTCTATCCTATCGGTCGTCGTGAAATACAAACTAGTGCCTCCGAAATACCATGCATTCGTTCCGTGCGTATCACTGCAAACGCGCCAGTTCGCAAAGCTCACTCTGACTTTGGTCCAGAAACTTTAATGCGATGGGAATTGCCTTCATCATGAGTAGGTCTCTAGCACCTCTTAAAAATTCGACACGTTGATCATCAAGATCTACAGATGTCAGCACGTTCCCCTTGGCGATGTTCTTTGGGTCCACTGTGGCGTTCTTTTGGAGAAGAGCGTGAGTTTACTCTCGGAATGACCCGCTAGAAGGTATCACCTGATAAGAAATGCCAGTTTCGCCCACAATTACCAGATGTATTGTTTTGCGATTGCGACGGGGTTCATCGCGGGAGAGGGTCTTGGCGGGATCGTTACCGCTATTCTGACGATTGCTGGTGTTTCGGGAGCGACGTATGGGACGACGGTTGGTTGTCCAGGAGGGATTTATTGTGGATGAGGGAAGGGGCGGCCCATGAATTGATACGAACATCATGACATGTGCAAGGCCATAGGCTTACCGTGAGACGCGTGACATCTTGTGTCCGACGCTACTTGACGCCGTCCGCTGCGACTTGCTGTTCCGCATGTTCAGTCGCTTGAACCAAGTTCGCACTGCGTTCGTCTCACTCGCCACGAATTCATTCTCTACGACCGGCATCGACCCATCTCACTATCGCTCCGCAATGACTTCAGGTACCAATGCCATGACGTGTGTACGCCAAGGAGCTCATAGCATGTCCATGGGATAGCATCACAGCAGCCCGAGATTGCCACCTTTGCGGCGGGTTGCTTCTGGGGCGTGGAGCATATCTTTTTGAAGCATTACCCACCCTCTCAGAACAAGGGGATCTTGAAGACCGCGGTAGGATACACTGGGGGCAAGGATGCGTCGGTCAACCCAAACTACCGGGAAGTGTGTACTGGCACAACGAATCACGCAGAGGCGCTGAGGATCGAGTTTGATCCTTCCGTTGTCACTTATGACGAGCTCGTCGGTGAGTGTATGCGATGGCGGTGGTGACGTGCATGCCTTGTTTTCAAAACTGATGCATCCCAGAGTTCTTTTATCGCACGCATGACCCAACGATTGTGAACAGACAGGGAGGGGATACCGGTACCCGTACGTCGTGAGGACCATGTGATCGTATCTCTCCTGATCTTTGTATGCATGCAGAATATCGGTCTGCTATCTTTACTCTCAATCCCGAGCAAGCAAGTATCGCAAAGCGCGTCACGGAGGAGGTTCAGGCCAAGCATTTTACGCACAAGGGAAAGAAGATTGTGACGGAGATTCTCCAGGCTGGACCGTGGTATGACGCAGAGGACTATCACCAACTCTACCTCTTCCAGAATCCACAGGGATACCAATGCCCTACTCACAGATTGCATTGGTAATGACTGCATGCAGTACTTTGGTCATAATCGAGTGAAGTAAGAAGAGATGTATTAAATCCTGTAGTGGGAGTAGAAATTGAGGCTTCCACCACACAAAGAACGCCTCAGAGGAATGCAAGCCCGTCCCTTTACGATGTAACAAGGAGGGTGGTGCCGAACGGGCGATGTCAATGCGAACCCGTCGTTGGAAACGAGGGTGGCTCAACTCCCTGCACCGTCGTTTCTCTTCATTGGCGTTTTTGATTGTGGAAGAATCGAAAAATTCAACATGCCGAAACTTCGAGTTTATACAGTCCACGCCTGGGAACGCATTACATGTACCCCCTATCTGGACCACTAATTATCGACCTTCGAACCTTTATGTGTTCAGCACGACGCGTGGGGTTAAACTGAACTTATCACTGCCATAAGTTCGCAAGAGTTGCGAAATACTACAGTGTAGATGATGATGTCAAGACAATGGTGAGTGTAAAAGTGTTGTTTTAACCCCACAACAGGTTTTCCTGCCAGGTCCACGTCTGTCGGATCGCAGGAATGTTGGTGTCCAGCCACTTCTAGCTTTGCGATCGATGAGGCCTTGACGATCTTGTCGTGCGTTCTAGCCTGACAAGTGCAAAACAAGTCCTCCTCGAATTCTGGGTCCATCTGCTTATATAACCAGGAACGAGGGTCTCACCACTGGATGCCACGACTACTATATGAGAATGACGCTTGCTCCGTTCCATCGACATGCCTGCAGCCCATAAAGTACCAGAAAACCACCCGGCACACTCCTTTTTCGCAAACCGCGATCCCAAGGCAGAGGTATATGTCACCCACATCGACTCTGCCAATGCATCCACCCGAAAGTACGTCAAGCATCTGCGTTCGCTGAGATTCCGTGACTGACGTGTCCGGACATCTCAGACGCCACTTTCTGATGCTAGTGGGGATGAACCTGGTCTGGTCCTTTCTCCTCATAAGACGGGTATATCGCGGCCTGTCCCGTTACGGGGTTTGGTTTGCCATTGGTAAACTGGTACCGAAATGGAGCGCGACCGCACCGGGCTTGCACATGGCGCTCCTCGGCAATATCGTCTTGGACCTCTTCATCTTCATGATTCTCACTCCTATGATACGTGATTTTGTCAGTGGCGTTGCCACTCTGCGTTTCCGCCACGGATTCCCTCAGGAAGAAATTATTTTCCGTAAACCCAGTGAATCTACCATAGCAAATATCGTTTCAGAGGGTCCGGAGAAGAGGGATGCTTTCATGAAGGATCTTCTTCGCCGTGCTGTCGACCCCGAGGAGATGAAGCAGGCAACTTTTGGTTTACCATGGGAAGAATGGGCGTATGACTACAAAGCTATGGCGGCCGCCTGCGAACTGAACAAGAAAGGCGTCATCAACGCAAAGACATGGGAGCTCTGTGTATGGATGAAGATGAACGACGGCTGGACTGCTGTTGAACAGGGAAAGGAGGACGATATGCAAAACCAGATCGGCATGATGAATAAAATGAGGGTATGGTCGTTGGCTGGGTACGATGGATTTTCGCTCATAGTTCATGCTACAGGATCGTCTACGCGCCATGGGCAAGATAAACGTTTTCCACCAAATGATGGAAGTCATCCAGGTGAAAACGATGTCAAAGGACGGTGCACCACTGCCGGTGACAGAGGACGTTGATGCGATCATCGCGGACATCTTCAAGCGCAATGATGTAGATTTCGAGAAGTTGACCAGCGAGTTGGCCAAAGATGCTCCGCCCTCTGCACGGTTCGCCAATAGCTCAAAGAAGCTCGATTGATGGGAGCGTAGTGCGTGCACGGCAACAAGTTGTTCACACAACAACCCAACTGACTCTAGTACATTACCCGCCCAGGGGTAATCGTACCTAGACACCAAATGTTACCCTTTGCGCCCGGTGTTCTGTAAAGTATGGAGTGCAGCTCATCGTGACCTCGTCGGGCCGACAATTCCGTGTTGTGAATCAACAACCTTGGCGTTGAATGGCTCGAGGTGTGCTCCAACATTGGTCTGTCCTGATATGTACCTTGTGACCACGTTCATGTTACCTCCCAGTATCTTATTGGCTCCGGTTGGTCAACTTCTCTCACACGGTGACAAGAGTAGATGCATCCAAATGTCGTTATCTTCTGCCGCTCGCATTTACTTATAAGAAGGCTTGTTGTATCTGAAACCTTTGAGCGCACCCCATCATGACCATGCTTCGCGTTCCTTCTAATGCTGCTTCGTCGGACACCAAGGGAGAGAAGCAGACACATTTGCAGGAGATCCATGCGCACGAGGTATCGACCAAGGAGGTAGACACTGGTGCACAGATCGTCGCTGGTTTGTCCACCGAGTTGGATCCCGCCGAGTCGATACGCGTCAGGTTGGCGAAAACAAATTCTGGCATCGTTGTCTTCCACTGACTTGGAGCGCACACACAGGAAGAAGATTGATTATCACATCCTCCCAATGATGTGCAGTGAGTTCTGACTCCATGTCTTTCAAATGGTCGTGTTTTGACTGAGGGTTTGTTGTGCAGCGCTCTACTGGTGAGCAGAGGCGCTTTAATGATCGTCTGTTGAGCTCATTCTTTCTTGGGATGCAGGATCCAGTTTATGGATAAAACCACACTTGGTAGCGCTGCGATTCTTGGCATAGAGTGAGATTTTCCGTGACATGGGAAGGCGGAGTTTTTTCTGACAAGTGACAGCCAAGGCGCACATCTATCAACCAGTCAGTGAGTACTTGTGACCACACGGGACCCCTTTGTGCTCCTAAAGCGGCTCCGACACAACGTTGCACAGATACAATTGGTACTGCTAATCTACCCTTGGTAATTGCTCGCATTTGTCTGATGTGTATTCTCTCAGGCTCGGGACGATATTCTACATCAGTTACTTCGTCTTTGAATACCCTCAGAACCTTGCCCTCCAGCGGTTCCCCGTTGGCAGATGGATGAGGCAAGTCCCTCGACCATGTAACATCACTGTCCATCACTCACCCTGCATCTAGCATTAATATCTTCGTCTGGGCCATTTCATTGATCTGTCAATCCGCCTGTACCAACTTTGCGGAACTCTTTGTGTGCCGGCTCTTCCTAGGCATGTGCGAGGGTTCCATCACGGCGGGGTTCATGATTGTTAGTTCCATGTTCTATACGCGCAAAGAACAGACGTTGCGGGTTGGGTATTGGTGTGAGTACGCCTCGTCATTTGGCGTTGTTATCTATACTAATAGGTCGCTAGTCTTGATGAATGGGACAGGTAAGTCGATCGAACTGGGTCGCGGGCAGTGCTAACTCGTACAAAAGCCCAAATCATCTCTGGTTTCATCAGCTTTGGATCTCTGCACATTAAAACCGCTGGATTCGCTCCGTGGCAATGGTGAGGGTCTTGTCTGCGGCTCAATGGTGGGGGAAACCTAACTGCCTTCAAGGTTGATGGTCATTACTGGGACTATAACGCTCATCGTAGCAGTAATCTACTGGTACTGCAGAGTCCTTGGCTCAAACCTCGGCTAACCGTGTATCCTACAGGTTCTTCTTCCCTGATTCTCCTACTAGTGCATGGTTCCTTACGCCGAGTGAACGTGCGACAGCGGTCCGGCGCCTGAAGGTGGGACTCACGGAAGGTGTACCTATCCCCACCTGTGTATTGATGGAACCCTCTAGGAAAACCAAACCGGTGTGGAGAACAAACACTTTAAGAAGGAACAGTGCGTCTTCATACATTCACGTCCGTCTTTTGGTACTGACAGGAGAACGCAGGATGATAGAAGCACTCTTGGACCCCAAGACATGGCTCTTTGCGCTATTTTCCGCTTTGGACAACGTGCCCAACTCGCTCACTAATCAGCGTCAGATCATCATTTCATCCTTTGGTTTTACCTACCTCGACACGACACTTCTTGGATGTGTCGACGGGTTCATTGAGATCATGACCATCTGGACAGGAGTCACCCTCGCGGCTCGGATTCCGAACGCTCGTGCCTATGTTGGCGTGCTATACTTCATTCCGTCCCTCATTGGGATATTGATGATCGAGTTCTTACCGTGGAGCAATAAGATTGGGTTACTCTTTGGGATCTGGCTCGTCGATATCAATACCACCGGATTCGTCTTGTCCTTGTCCTGGTTGACCAACGTGACGGCGGGACACACCAAGAGGGTTCGTCCATCCAGCTTCTGTCGTATCCTCACATCTTTCTCAGGCGGGCGTGTATGGTGATGTAGGTGACGACGAACGCCATCATGCTCAGCG
>JBBPQU010000633.1:0-16905 GCA_038092655.1 Boletus sensibilis | reverse complement strand
TTGGTTGGACCGGTAGGATGATGCAAGCTGATCCTGTTGCCCGCGAGGCGCGAGACTGACTTATAATCAATTCGAGTCATTCGGAGGTGGATTCGAGCTTCCTACTACCTGCTTTTTAGATTGAGCAACCCCGAAAGACAGCCAGGCATGATGATAGTTTCAACTGCAAGGAATTTGTTGGTTACATCCTGTGTGGCTGTTTACAATCAGTTCACGCCACCAAACGTTGCTGCAATAGCTACGAACAGGCTAGAGTCTGGGAATTCGACTCTCTCGTGAAGACGTTTGTGCTTCCTTGAACCTTGGAGCTCAAGTTCAAGTTCTGATTTTAGTCGAGGAACGCTGATTATAACTCCGGGCGATGACTACCTGTGCATCCCCCAAAGCAATGTGCCCGTTCTGTGTGCTGTAAAAGCTCTGCCTCAGGAACACCGTGGCATTTGCTGAGACGATAAGCTGTACATGGCACACGAAGATGCTGCATGCGTCCAATCGTCGACTGATCGATGATCGAGATGATCACTGAACGCACGCGAGAATTAGCACGGCTTCGCGGGGAAATGTTGAGATTCTCGAGGGAACGCCGCGATGCTCAGAACTTGCAGTAAGCACCAAGAATTGGAACGGGTACAGACTAAGACAGGTAATATGACTACCACAGCGAAACGAAAAAACTCGAAGTCTCATGAATTGTCTACTTTCGAACTTCCCTTCCTGAGTACTTGGCGCCGGAAACCCTTCACGATGGAATCCTCAGTTAAAGCAAGTCATAGGTGTGATGGAAAGCAACTAACTGTTTGTTCCCACTCTTGTCCTCCCGGGCGCCTGTTTTGGAGTCTTTAGGAGCACCAGCTTGACTAAGGCCGATGAAACTCAATTCGCCGGGAGAGCAACATGAAGTAACATACTTTTTGCTGGATCGATGTGTTGCTACATCTGATCTTTGCTCTCCACGCTGAGGGAATCTTTCTCTGCTGATGACAAGGGTAGATTAGTCTGCCAGCTCGAAACCGATTACTAACGAACACACTTTTGCTGAGTTTTACCTTTCTCGTAGGACGGCGGCGTGTAACTGTCCGAGTCAGACTCATTGCCATCTCTGACCAAGTCGGTTGAATCGTGTTGAACTGATCGGATTTGTGATGGCGAACTTACCTGTTCTGCGAGCGCGGATTGGAAAAGACTTGTTCATCCACAGCCGTTGGGGGTTCCATGGGTGGTCAATGCAATGGATGATGGGTGAGCTTCGATGGCGCACAAGGACACCTTTTATGAGTCCAGGGATACGCCCAGATGATCAGCTTCGCGATCCCTTGATTGAGCGGCTACGTTGGCAAAGTGGAAATAGAGTGAGCATGTGTTCTCGTAAAGACGCTGGAGATAACAATGATAGCTCGACGATCAATCTTACTGAACCAGATCCTCTCTTGGCTTTAAAACTTACAGCCGAGAGGTCCTGTGACTAGGGGAAAAGACGGAAGTGTTGGTCTAGGCAGAACCATCTCACCACGGAGAGAATGAGACGACAAACCTTTGGGCATCGCAGACGCAGAGGCACTCTGATGATCGCAAACGGAGCTGGTCATACATAATATAACCTGTCGTATAATACGCTTGGTCTTCTCTTCAGCTGCGCTGACCACCTTTGGAAGGATGAAATCAAAGGGTGGAGGACTAGATCCATCGCAGTCTCATGCCACAAGAGGGGGTTTGGTGAAAACTCGTTCTCCCGAATACGCGATGGATTTGTGTCGACCTGTCGCGGGTTTTGTCGTTCAAAGATCAAACGTGCATCGTTCGCTGAGGTCACTGGGCGCCTGTAGCACCGTGAGTACGAATGGCGTGCTTCTGATAAGTTGCGATAACAAACATAGTTTCCTCGTGGACAGCTCGGCGCTGAGGATAAACGTGATACGTGGCTGGCAGGATCATCGAGCCCATCATGTGGCTAGCAACCCGCCAACATGCGGTTGGGTTGCCAGGGGTTATGACGCTCCGGATATCAAATAATCATGGCTCTTTGTACCCATCCAAAATGCGAGGCTGGCCTTGGCACGCGACGGCCAACCGACGAGTGCATGGGGAGTATGCCTGGGTCGAGCCTCATGCAGAACATGGGTGTAGACATTATGCATAAGTGGGTAGTGTCGCTGTTGACGTGCAGTGAGAGTCCAACTGTGCTTCGGCTTGCAACATCTATAGCCGCGTCTGCGCCAGCCTTGTTGGCAGTAGTACGTAGAGCAGTGGTGGCCGACGCAGTCTGAGAGGCAGAGCTGTTGGCAGTCCAAGTTGGCGAGACCAACTGCAGAGTCTGGCAACCTTGGAAGAATTCGAGGGTCCCAGGGGAACTTTCTATGGAAGAGTACTGCAATACATAACCCGACGTGCCTAATCATCTTTGTAATTACGTTTCCAACACAGGATAGCTTTCAGCGTTCTCCGATGGGAAAGGAAATACGGAACTAGGCGACTGCTGTACAAGATCCAGATCTCAGATCCACTCACAGCAGTGTTTTGCCAAGGCGGTCCGCCGTCAATAACAACAAACAAGATACATTGGCTGTGAGTAGTAATGACTTTCATGGCGCTGAAACTAGACTGTCAGAGAATCGAGATGCGATGCAGACCACCTTGGGTATAACTTCAAGAGCCTGAGACCTCTGTCTACCAGATACATATCAGGATTACATTCAGCCCATCATGCAGACCAACATTCAGGGACCAAAGTTCGAGACCCCTCTGCCTTGTAGGCTCAATCCCGTGACATCCTCGAACACCTTGCGGTATGACAATTCTGGTTGGTGAGTGCACTTGGTCCCTGTATGGACATATGACCGATACTTCTTTCAGCGTCCAGCTCTGTCCTCGGGTTATTAACCGGGGACCAGCCTCTCGTTGCAGGTCAGTTCAGGCACCACGGTGTTTGACACTTCGTATTCCATCTGACAATTCGGCTGAAACAAGCACGTCTTCTGCCTCAAAGTGGCAGCGTCTCGTACATCCAGAAGGACAGCCATACTTTGTGTTGACTGGCGAATTTGGTTTCGCCGTTGTCACAGAGGCAAACGTCGAGGACATACCGACCGAAGATCGAATTCTCGATTGTGTCAAGGTGGCGAACAAGGAAGTGCAATCCCTCAATATCAAAGTTCCTTTACGATGCGAACTGTTCTTAGAGTTGGGAGACGATCATGTGTCCTGCAATTACTACTTCATTGACCACATCGGAAAGACATTGTTCTGGCTCGAGGATGTGGGTACTGAATTGCTCGATATTCCGGGAGCAATGTCTCCTTCACATCTTGGTGCGTTCCGTACGCGTAGACGTGTTCGTTGCGTCTCACACAATATAGAAAGGGCATTGGAACGACTATACTGGGTGCACGTCGAGTTTTTCCCAATGCATCATGACTCCCACGAACAGGAATTTTCTCAAATCGTGGATGACCTTTATAATATTATTTCCCATGGCCAAGCAGGTAAGACATTCGCAGTCGCACAGTTTTGTTAAGTCCGCTAACCCACTGACAATAGACAGACTGACGTCAAAGACCTCGACATTTCCCTATACGGCAGACACATGCAAGCAGTTTCTGAAGCTGCTGTCGAGGAAGAGAGGTGGGTCAGTTCTGTGCGATCCAGAACTCTTCTGACGTCACGGGTACGTCGCAGGACAGCGCGTGGACGGATATACCCTTTGTTATGCTGGTAAGAGATAATTGAACCACATTTTCTGTTTCTGATCGTACAAGATTAGCACGTCTCGCAGGAGCTATCAGTATGTTTGGCTGTTGGTGAACGGATACATGGCACTAAACATTCATTTACAGTGAATCAGCGGTTTGTGACGTTCTATGGGCAGCAGTACGCCCAGTTAGATAGATTACAGGAAATGTGCCCTGCAGACGTTGTCGAACACAAATGGTTGTCGACCATAGCAAATTTCCTAATGTGGGGCATTCCACGACATTACACTAGCCTCCTGGAAGATCTGTACGTGAACGAACAAGTATATGCGGACCAGTGGACGCGCTTCATGTCCAACTGCCTCGCTGATTGGACAAACAGTTTATCATGGGTACGCTGGTGTATTGAGCCTGAGGTCGACATTTTTTGACATTTGAATGCAGAGCTCTACGATAATCATGTGAGTCAAAGGGTACCTATTTTACGGTGGGATCTCAAAAGGGAATATTCCAGTGCCAGTATTCTTCTTGCGAACTTGCGCGGCGGTACGGTATCCGCGTCGGTCCCGTCGGTCCTTTCCTGTACAGTCAGCATTGCCTCAGCATCCTGCCTCCACCTCAGGCACCGACCATTTGCGGAATCAAGTGCTGCCGTCGGCGTTCGTCGGTTTCCCCCATTTTGGCTTGCTTCCTACGCTGACTATTCTTCCAGGCTCGCTACCTCCGTTTCGCCAAATCGAATACCGTCGGGTTCCTGCCCTCATCGGTCGCCTTTGGCCTCCCGAGGGCAGGTTACCTGTGGGGCGTAGGCTTCCTCACAGCCCAATTCCTCTTCATTGCATCCCACAGTGTCAATAGACTGGTCGCACTGCTTGCTGCGTGCGTCATCGCTGCGATAATGGTATCCATGCTTTGCGTGATACATCCAGAAGATGCGAGCATCGCATCCTTGTTCAGGTCCTTCACTTCGTTGTGTATGCCACATTTGTATGCCTTGGACGCTCGCGATGGCGAGTCAATGGTCTAGATGCGCACCTGTCTCACTAGTTCTAGTTCACTGGGACTGGGGGGAGAGGTGCTTTTGTTATACACGTGCGGGCACGTCTCATGAACAAAGCTGAACCATCCCTCGGTACTCGACTTACTAGCACTATGCATTGACCCCCACCTATGATCAAGTCTAATTGACCCTGGAAAAGTATAGGCATGTAATACCCAGTTTTACAGAAATATATATATATACGCAAGAAGGTCGAAAGTAAGCTAAGGGTCACAATCAAGGAAGAAAGGGGTGGGGATGGGGGGAGGTCCAAGATGATCGAAAAATCAAAACGCGCCGAGACTGACTTCACTTCGGTTGGAAGGCGTACGTGAGGCAAGTGGAGGTGGAGGAACGAGATGATTGGTACTGGAACCCTCTTTAACGCGAGATTCCCGAGCGTAGGCTTGTCGCACGTAGGCATAGCGCTGGAAGTGATTGAGAGCTTGAAGGAATATCACACCGACCTGTGACCAAAAAAAAAGTGGCGTGAGTTGCCGTGCGGTGTACAGACATGGGTTAACTTACCGGGTGTGCTCTCAACTCGTTGAAAATGTCCACCGTTGCTTCTCGCACAGACTCGTGTTGATGGAATAAACAGAAGCTGAGAGGCTGCAGTCCTCCAATACGAGGGGGTGTATGCGCCAACAGCTTTACGATCACACCAAATAAATGTCCTTCCGTATTTTCCAGTAGATAAAAGACAGCATACCTCGACGACCTGCTCGTATGATCGGACGTTCTCTGCAATGGTGCGGACAATCAACTCAGCCTCGGAATCAGAAAGATTTTTCACGAGGCGAAGGCGGGAAAGTTGATGCACGAGATCAAAGCCTTGGATCGCATCCGTGGCGCGATATTTTTGAAAATCCTGTTCATGTGTAAGATATCGTCGGAATGACCATCATCACATGTTGCGTACGATCGTGCAGTACTGGTAGGCCTTTGTCCTTCGCCAACCTTCGATACGGCTGGCGTTGGTGGCCAATTCCCTGGATGCCACGGTGTCATCTGGAAATACAACGCCGCTCCCCAGTGATCCTTCAGCAAAAGGAGCACTCGGGAACCCCAAGGGCGTCGAGCCAGTTGCTACTTCCTCGTACCGCGATGCAAGCCGCACGAATCGACTCACATATTCCGTGAACCGCAGCCTCACCAGCGTCTCACCAAAGTGTGACGTGATGGCAGAAATGAGCTAGAAAGCGCAACCCGATCAATCTAATGCGCCTTTCGTCCGTCAGAGAAAGTACGTACGTCCTCGATGAACAAATTATCCAAGCTATCAGGCCGCGCTGCAAAATCCGATTTTTGATTGGATTGGCTCCCGTCTCGCGTGGCTATCCGTGCGATTTCTTCTTCGCTCGCCCCCGAGTTTTCAGCACGAATCACGCCCGTACGAGGGACTAGGGGAAGGATAGCCGGAGGCATGGCCGCTGCGGGGAAAGAAATATGGATATCCTTGGAGACCACTACTCGACCGGTCCCAACGTCCATCAGCAGGTCCCATGATCCCGATGTTTCAAAGATCGGATTCGTAACGCCTGCAATGTATGCTGGTCTATAGACCCACATGCCATCAGCGCCCATTCATACTCTCGAGTGACGTCCCAACGTACGTTGTAACCCAGTCCTCACCCCCCGCCAACCCAGCGTATGGAAATGCACGTTCGATGAAACCCCTCAGGATCGTTCCGCATCCAGAACCCAATGCACATGCTGACAACACATAGTTGGCCACTTGACCTGCGGGTATGTTATGACCTAAAAAGAGAATACGCTTTCCGGTGACGAGTGCATTAAAGAGAATTATTATGGGATGAGTGAGATTTCCGTTCGTGTGTAAATGCGGATGGTGTGGTCCAGAAACGGTCACAATCGGTGCAGAGAAAGTCTGTATTAACTGAATTAAGGAATACTGGGGTACATGCAAAGCGTCAGTCCATGTCACGCGAGGTAGATGAGGAGTCATGGACTGACATCACCGACTTCTTCCGGAAAAGTGGCGAGGGGAAGCTTGATGGGTAGTTGGTGTCCTTTGTAAGCTAAGGTCGTTTGGAAAAAATGGGTATCTTTGGATAATCCAGAACGCAAATGCGGGTCCGAGGTCGTGGGTATCGCGCCACTGTAGGCATTATGTTCTCGAACGAAACCATGGGATGATGAGGATGATGCGTCAGTCGACCTGCGGCCCCTACTGGCCTGAGTACCAGAGGTAACGCTCCCTGGTCCCCCTCCGATCGCAACGCCAACCTGATTGTCTAGGATGACGCTTTCATCGCCAACCCAGACCGCACTCCCACCCAGGGAGAAAGACGAATCGGACGGAGAGGACGGGTTGGGTTGATGCAAATGAGAACTGGCAACGCTGCTCTCGGTCGTGGAACGTTCGCGCGTACCTTCAGGGTGAGGATGACGCCGAATAAGTATACCATCCTCGCTGGCATGCGATTCTGCCGACGAGGTGGTCTTGTGCTGCAGTTTGCTGTGGGAGCCAGTGAAATTGGGTGTGTTGTCGGGGATCTTTGGGGAGGCAAACTTTTCGCCAAAGATATCTTTGCGTTCGGATGCGCGCATGACGAGCTTCTCGCACCGGGTTAGTTCGGGGGCACTGGTGACATTCATGGAGTTGATGGCATCGAACAGGCGGGCCAGACAGTCCTGTGAGGGGTTGGCAAAGTAGTCATCCAAGGCGAGTAGGAGGACAGGCTGTTGGTGGTGTGAGTGGGACAGGACAAGGCACGCCGTTGGCGACACTCGCCTTGAAGATCTGGATGAACGGATGGCGCGTGCAAATGGCCATCGCTTTGACAACGGCACCTCTGCAAACACGCGTCGTCGAGCCGGGTCAGAGACCATACTCGTGGTTGCGATTGGTTCGGACGGCTACGCACCTCCGAGCCGTCTTGTCGTGTTTTGTCCGGACCAAGTTCAGCACATATATGAGCTCCGGGTGACCGCCTGGGCCGTTTGAAAGATCATCAGAGGATTCGGAAGTCTCGAGAGCGAGGACGGGCGAGATGGTGTTGAATGGCGTCTGGTTGAGGAAGAATATGGTCCAGTCTTCGAGATGTCGTTCTGCACCATCGGGGAGCATCAGGTTCGCCAGGAGTCTATTGATGTGCCGCATCAGTTGTTTGCTTTCGATGTTGGGGTGGACAGACTCACCCCTCATCTGTCCCGAGCGGTTGAGGAAACTGGTAGGTAAGCTGAGCCCCACTATCAATGTCGAATTCGGCGAGCAAGACGAATGAACAGTGGGGGCCCTTTCCAAGGGACATGGTATTGGTTGTGGAAAGAGTCGCCCGCGGGTCGGTTGCGATGCTCTGAGAAATGTCCCGCGTCCGTGCGTACTAGAACCTCATTTTTGCCGGCCAACGTGACGTCCCTCGACAACACGTCCAATTGTTGTCGCTTGTAAATTTCCTTTTACAGATCATTTACATTTTGCTGATCATCATCGCGGTGAACAAAAAAAAACTATCAAAACTGTGCAAACATCTCCACCGCCTTACTGACCGCAGCCATCAGCTCCGAGAGACGAGCGCGAAGACGATCTTGTCAAGTCCAGTCAGCAGTCACGATCGTTCCAACACACGACAGAGACAGAGACAGAACAACGCCTGCCTACCCAAGATCGTATGAGTGGGAGGAGATGACCTGCCTTGGTCCCTTTCCGCCGACAACAAATCCTGCACGCCCTTTGCGAGCCTCCCCTCAGCCGTTTCGGTTTCATGTGCGAGGCGGGCGGTCGACCATACATACGTCGCAATGGTTGCCCGAACCAAGCGTCTTTTGAACTCTGAGTGCAGTTTTGGTCGTGCGATCAACAAAAACCATGCATATATGCGCGTTAGCATCTGCAGATACCTTGCCTGAATTCTTCAGTCTTGCCCGCCTCTTTCATCGCGCTTTGGTTAATCGAGGCTGCAAACGTGTGAATGAGATCCGTCGAGGATTGCGCGAGGATTTCTTCCAACGTTCGGTCCTGCTCAGTTGACTGAGGAGGTGGCTGCGATGGTGGCTTTGGGCTCTCCAGCAAGTTGATGATATCGACCGTCGTGTTGTCTGTTTCGTCGTCCATGTCGGGCAGATGGAAGGAACGCAAAGCCAAGAAATGAGCAGACAGCCGTCACGTCGAGATTGTGAATCACATGACTAGTCATGCCTCCATCCAGGAAATCTCGAAATCATCATCATTTACGCGAAGCGACTCTAATAGTAGACCTCTCCAAATCAGAGTGACCATCCTGCAGTACCCCATTCCATCTACTGCCACCTCACCGTGGAGCAGGCAGTCCACTCGCCGTCACCCCAATCTCCGTCACCTCCGTCAGGGAATCTAGCTTCCCTTTGAATTCGGGCAAGAACGACGCATCCGTATACGGGCAGTGTACCGATGGAGAGCCCTTGTAGATCGGCGTATACGTGGCTGCACAGATATCAAATTCAGTGAATTCGTCATAGGAAATCTCCACTGCATTCCGGGGGTTTCGATCTCCTGCCGCAATCCGTTGGCGTGCCTGTTGGAGAGAATACATGTGAACATGGCGTCACTCGGAGCAGCTTCTGATAGAACCCACCTGCGCAACAATTTTTGGGTCCGGATTTAGATCTAATAGACGTCTCGCAAACTTGGCAGCAGTGGCGTGGTTGTTAGCCTTGGCGAACGCTCCAATTGCGCTGCGTAAAGCTATTTGCATATGTGGCGGTTGGAGTTGGCAGTGCGTAAAGTATGCCGCGAGCTCCAACTGTCGACGGACATTGTCCGGCTCGTCCTGAGTCACGCGTCGTCGCTCCAATTCGATGGAGACACCGAGCAGGTACTCGCGTGCGGAAACAACGGTGTCGCGCCACTGCAATTTCCGCTCAGTCAGTGTCATCAAAAGGGATAGCAGGGTGAATGAATTGACAAACCTCCTTGGCTTCCTCATCCGAAGACACCCCTACCAAGAGTAACGTTTGCAGTACGGATCGGAATACAACCTGAGCTTCAGGGAGCTTGTTGCCTGAGACGAAACGGAAGCCTTCCGAGAGCTCAGTTCGCACGGACGGCAGGGATCGCACAACAACAGGCAAAACCCGCCCAGGCGAAGTTTCTGATGGATTGCGTCTGACATGGACCTGGAGTGGGGGTAAGGATGCCAGGGGAGAGACGTAAGCGTGGGATGACCGGTAGACTGAGAGGAATAATTGTTTCAGGGGTGCGAAGTTGACAGCCCCGAATTGCCGGTTCAGTAACTGAACATCATTGAGTACAGCCCAAAATCTCCCTACTCCTTGTCCAATGCGACTCACCTGCATGGCGGTGTCGAAAGACCCCGCGGCGACATGATCCACAGCAAACGGCGAATTGCGTACCCAAAGTTCGTTCTCGCTCACACCAGAAGTCGCACCTGTGCCTTCATCCTCATCCTCGCCGACAGCGTCCTCAAATTCTTCTTCCGTGTGAGTCTCGCCATCGGCAACCTCGGCATCAAGGTCCCATCCAGCCTCATCAGCATCCACTTCAGGGACCTCCTCTTCCTTTGCCCAATCATCGAGTGCGGATGAAGCAGCGGCAGCAGAGGCATCGATGCCATTGACGTGAGGAATTTCGCCATCCCCGTCCAGGTTGCCGTTCGCGAGTGCACGGTCCCAAAAGCTCTCACCGGCCGAGATCGATGGCCAGTTGAGGTTTGCAGTGGACGTGATAATGGGTGGTGGTTTGAGTGTCGACTGACCGAACGAGGGAACGTCGTCGACATCTGCTTCGCTCAAACCAGCAGCTTCGAGGATTTCGGCTGCCTCTTCATCCAAGCCGTTTGTTTTTGCAGTCAAGTAAGCGAGCGGGTCTACAATCCAGGTCAATAAAACAGCCCGAACACGATCAGAGCAAATGCATACGAAGACCCACGTCCCGTAGGACGGCGATTCTTCCTTGCACGTCACCAGCATACAAGGCATTATGGAAGCGTGACATCGAATCCCCCCTCGCAGCCGCAATTTTCTGCATCTTTGACAATTTATCCGTGCTGCCAGTAGCTAGATACAAGAACGACAAGCGATCGAAGTTCTTGGTCTGTTGGTAGGCCTTCTCAACGATCTGTGATAGGTCAATCGGTCAATTCCACTATAAGATGTGGGTAGTATAATTTCAGCTACTTTGTGGTTTCCTTGCTTGCGTGCCTGCTGCGCCAAACGTTCCCAACTCTCCGGTCGGTCGATCGCTCTTGCGGTCTCCAACGCTACATCAAGATTTCCACATTCAATTGCAAGGTCAAACCTCGTGTTCTTGTCCTGGACAAAGTGCAATGCAATCTACGCCCCCGCCACGGGTGTCAGATAACAACCCCAAACAAAATACATGCGTGTTTACCTCGGGGAACCCTTTTTGCTGCAGATATGCAATGATACTCTGCCCAATCAGCGTCGATGTCCGTATGATATGCAGCATCTCTTCGTGGTTGTTCCGGAGCAAGGCGAGCTTGAACCGGTACTCAGTAGGGTCAAACGTGATTGTTCGGGGACGCGCAGAACGATCCAAGCAGTGCGCTGTTTTGCCTTTGATGCGCGTGAGATAGACAGGATTGTCGAGCGTGCATATCACCCCGTTGTCGCTTCAACAATCGAACAATGAAAAAGAAGTGAGGTTAGCGTCGAGGTCCGTGGTTGTGATACGGCGACGTCAGACATACCCTTGAGGAAGGCAATATTTTATGTGGTTGAGAGTAGAATAGATGAAGACGCCCGCGTCATCCCAGGCTCCGGATTTGATTCGAATGGTTTCGTGCACCAAACTGCTTTGAGAAAAGTTTTTATTGGCGATGGCAATCGCTACCGCCAGCGAGTTACGGCAACGCAATGAAGAGCACGAGTTCAACACTTACTGTGCTTGCTCATCAAGGCTACAAGTTGCCCGTCCGAGCTCCAGGCGACATACTTGACAGGTGGACTGTTCAGCTCAGCAATAATCTTCTGTTGTTGGATATCGTAGAGAGCAACCGACGACGTCGAGCTCAGGATGAGACACGCGGTTCCACCGTAGAATATCTCGTTGGTCTGGATTGGCGCCTTGATTCCTTTCACCACGGAGTTCGACAGATCGCGAACCTCGATAAGCTAACGAATCGGTGAGCATCCACATGGCCGACTGTCACAATTTCGTTTTACCTGTGTCGTCTTATTCAAGGCGGCGAACCTGTTCCTAGCCACGAAAATCGCGCTGTGGGCCGGACTACGCTTACCATCCGTGGACGAGTCCTTGACCTCTCCATTGGTTTGCGTGGGCAGTGAAGATAACTCGAACAAGCCATTGTCCGAAGAGATCGTCGTGATGACAGCCCGTTCGGCAGGGTTGTAGCTCAGCGTTCGGGGAGGTACGTAAGGACTGCCGAATTTACGGACGCTAAGAAGGCCGATATCTGAGCCGGTATTGAAGTCGTATGCACGAACGTATTTATCCCGGATGTAATATAATGAGTCGGCATGGACCGAGAAGGCGGGCCGTTCGCGCTCGAGCTTAAAGACAATGAGTCCACTGTCGTGACCTACATTGGCAGATGATATCAGCAAAAGCATGTCAAGACGTGCGTTGCAATCATACCCGCAGCAAACAAGTTGAGGTTGGGATGCGCGGCAAGAACCCAGAACCGGTCGTTTTCCCTCCTGAAGGTCTGGATTGCGGTGCGCTTTGCAAGATCCCATACGCGCACTGTCTTATCCTCGCCACAAGAAACGATGAGTTCGTGTTTAGGATGGAAGAGGGCATTGGAGACATTGTTGAAGTGCCCTCTGCAAGAGTCAACCTCCCAAGCCTTTGTTTCGCTCATCCTCCAAATCTTGATCGTGCGATCGTCAGCGGCGGAGACGATCAAGGGGAGAGTGGGATGGAATGCGGCGAAATTGACGCCTCGGTCGTGGCCCTCGAGGACATACTTTACGGTAGAGAAGGTGTCGAATGTTTCGAAGTTGTTCGGACCAGTGCTGGGAGTGCTCTTTCGCAAACCGGATATGTCCCAAACGCGCACGGTCTGGTCCATAGACGTTGACACGATGAGATCGTCCTTTGGATGGAATTGGGCGGACATGACATAGTGTGAGTGGCCAGTGAGGATGGCGATACAGTTGCGCGAGGTGCTGTTCCATATGCGGATGGTCTGGTCGTCGGATGCTGAGAGCTGAGAGGTGGGGTGGATGAATGGACACGAGGTGAGAGGACATCGAGCACTCACGATCCAAGGCATCTCGTGATGAAATTGGACGGTCCGAACGTAGTCCAGGTGGCCGTGCAAAGTGAAGAGGCAGCGACGGTTCTGAGGACGCAGGTCTGCGGGGCATCAGAATCAACTGCGAAACGATTAATGGCACTGACCCCAGACTTTGATCTTGTAATCGTCGCCGCCGGTGACCAAGAGGGCTCTGCTAGGATGGATGGCGACACCTCGAACAGGGCCTTTATTGAGGGATATCAACGAGGGTGGTTCATGTTGTTGTAAAAGAGTGAGAGTACCTTCATGTTCTTCGAATCTGTCTACTAGGACACCCATGCGGTAGTTCCATAGCTGCACGCTACCGTTGTGCAGAGCGGCGGCGAGAAGGGGTTGAGTGGGATGGAATGCGAGTCCTTGAAGAGAGGAAGGTTGTAGGAAACATGGGGAACGGGTCGAGCACGAGACACGTACCTTTGACGCGATTGCTCTTGGACTCGAATTTTGTGAGCATGACAGACATGGTGAGTAGGAAAAACGCGAAATGAAGGATAACCTTCGCCAAATGAGCGCGGTCGTCGTTGTGGTCGTTGCTGACGGTGGGCGAGACGGCGGGCACGACGTGGCTGCAGGCGGAGTTGGAAAAGAGCTAGCTTATGATATGGGTGTGTTGGGTATCACGCCCTTCCTTCAAAAGATTTGGTGAGTGCACTTCCCGTCGACGCTGCTCACGGCCAACCCGTCTACAAAGTCCACATGTCTTCAACAAACTCCCTGACCGTCTCAGATCCTTGCGCGGAAAGACAGTCGTCATGTGAGTATCCTTCCTTTACACCCTACCCCAACTCACGAAGCGGTCTCACAGTGATGGCACCCTTGTCACTCAACGTCTCCATTTTGCACCCATGCCTCACCCCCACAGGCATATCATCGGTTGGCATCGTATACTCACAGAACTGAGAGACGCTGACGTACGTGCTATTTGCGTCTTCGATGGCAAACAACGCAGCGCAGCCAAGGCCCGCGAGGTCAGCGCGTTTCCTTCTACCCTCCGTCACTCTCATTTCAATTAACCACAGGTCGAACGACGTAGAGAATCGCGAAAAATAGACGCCGCCCGCGGGTCCATCGAAACAACTAGACTTCATAGACTACGGAAGCTGATGCGCCTCCTTCCCTATTACCGCTCCTTGCCTAGCACCGATCGCCAACGCGTCAACGACGCCCTCACTAGTATCAGATCACCTCACAGATCGCTTGATGCGCATGTGTTAGGGTCCACGCTTCTTGCGCCCACATCCCCCCCGCCGCATCCTCTATCACCATGCACCCGCGTCACATCCTACACCAATCACACCTTTCCACCATCACAACATTCTTACTTCTTCCCACACGGCGGCATGAGGATACACGACTTTCAGGACGTCTTGGATTCTGTGGCCACATCACCTTTGACATCTAGATCCGAACCACAATACATGCCACCATCAGCACATCTAGAAAATGCCACTCACGCATTCACAGACGATCAAGTCGGCTCTTGCGACCTCTTTGATGGCCCTTATGATGACATTTTTCCAACACTTCCATTTGTCCACTGGAACGCCGCGGTGCAGCCCTCATCAACGACTTCTTACCCGTTGCCCGATTCTATCGTTTCGTTTCAATCGGAACTCTTCACATTATACTCCGAATACAGCCAATGCTTCGCTCAGCTCACATCCATGCCTTCATCCTTCGAAGGCCCTGAGATCCCAGACCGAGAACACGACCACTCTGCACCAGCAGACAGCTCTGACACCCTCGACGCAAGAATCGAATACGCCATGTCCAAGCAACAGCTCCAGATGACACTCGACGAAGGCCACATTTGGAACATCCTCTTAAGGCCTTTGTCTGACGTCCCCCCACTCGAAACCGAGTCCGCGCTGATGACACTCGCCGAGCGGAGCACCGTCATCTCCCAGTCGTATCAACGTCGGAACAACTCCCCAACAACACAGACATACGAAGAATGCAAGGAGCTCCTGCGTGCCATGGGCGTCCCGTGTATCGAGTCCTCGGGACCGTTCGAGGCGGAAGCACTCGCGTGTGCCCTCGTCATCCAAGGACACGCGGATTACGTCGTGAGCGAGGACACGGACGTGCTCGTGTACGAGGCCCCGATGCTGCGTGGCATCACCGCGCGAGAATCCCCCATCGTCGTCGTCCACGGCGATGCTATTCGCACGACCCTCCAACTCGATCGCGCGAGCTACGTCGACTTTGCACTCCTCCTCGGCACGGACTTTTCGCAACGGATAAAGAACGTCGGACCGAACCGTGCACTCAAATTTATCAGGGAACATGGTTCTATCGAGCGCGTCGTCGAACAGGAGAGTAAGTACCCTCCGCGCGTGCCCGTCGCGGATTACCTAGCGCAGGTTGGCGTGGCACGTCTCGTGTTTCAGAACCTACCCCCTCTTCCTGATATCGGGCTCCTCCAGCAAACAGAAGGTGATCCGAACATCGTGTCGGAGATCATACAGAGGTATAGGTTGCATCGGATGTTGCCTGGTGCATGGGACACCCAATCTGCTTTGGCAGGGAACTATTTTGGCGATGATCCCTCTGTATGGTGATGATTGGGTCACCTATTGGATCGATCGATGGGATACCTGCAGAGACCTGGGTGTACACCTGGCTGAGGAGAACCTAGAGTAGATTACATACACCAGGTGTTCTTCGGTTCTACTTTCTTTAAATTGTCACAGTGTACATGGACTCCGTGTGGTGCGATTTTTTTTCCGCGAGTCTATTGACGGCTTGCCTCACAAGTGCGGTCTGGTCACCAGATCGACTAGAGTCTCTAATGGAAACCATGATCAATTAGATTGGCAGGCAGGACATGGATCGACGGCTGATCTGCTTCCGGTTCAGATCTAGAGAGCACTCGGGTCGTTGACTATTCGACCTGAGGGGGTTGTAACGACTATAGCCAAAGCGGCAATGCAATATTTCGAGGTCGACGCTCAATTGAACCGCTATAGTATTGCCCGACGGTCACAATAAATCCTCGGGTGCTCGACCTCCCCATGACAACAACGGAAAACAGCGGATATGACTATCGTCTGGGGGGGTGAGAGAGAAGTACATGAGCGGGTGGGTTGTTGGAACGACTATAGCCAAAGTGGCGATGCAACATTTCGAGGCATGGGTCGACGCTCAAACCGCTATAGTATTGCCCGACAGTCACAACAAATCCTCGGGTGCCCGATCCCCTCACGACAACAACACAATGAATATGACCGATAATCATCTGTTGACATGAACGAGTGGATCATATGGTGCATAGTGAGCGTCGGAATCTGTGTATCTACGAGGCGAATCGAGTCAGTCTCCACAAATCATCGAGCAACGAAACGAGCGACGCACCTTGAGCCTACGTGGGTACGAATAACATCGAGTTCGTACGAGCCGTCCTCTTCTGTGATCTGCGATTCCGTCGTTCTTGTTGTTCTGTGCCGACGCATCGGCCCCTCGTTCAATCCCAGTTCTAGGTGTGGGTCGTTCATCCAGACGTCAACGGATTGCCAAAACGAACGATGTTGCATTGCTGCGATTTGCCTGTCTACGTCACGGTTGATATCCTCCGTTGCGTAAGAATGCGATCGAAGCCTTCGGAGGTTCAGGACGACCCGTTGTCCAGTGACAGTGAGTAAAGGGAAAGCGAACCTAGAAAGTCAACTCGGTAAGAGAGTATGTGAAATGTAACTGATCACTGTCGCTCACGCTATCAGCACATAGTATCGCGGGTCCTGTAGAATGGAATATTCATTAAATCCATCAAAAGCTTTAATGGTCTCTCTTACGTTCGTTAACATGGACCTGACATAGCACCTGGTAAGAGAGCATGAATAAACAACATTACAACAGAAGCTCACAAGCCCACGATGCTTAATACATCATATAATACATTCACCTGTACGGAATTAGGCATGGTGCATCTGGAACG
>JBBPQU010000632.1:0-16910 GCA_038092655.1 Boletus sensibilis | reverse complement strand
CGGCTGTAAGTCCTCTACCCAACATGACATCCTTTCGACTCGTCAAGCTGACTCGATAGCAGGCTTTCCTTTGTCCCTGTGATTTTGGGTCTAGCCATCGTTCGTATGCTGTCCCGAGACGCGGTGCCAGGTCCATCTTCGACCGACCCAGCGTGTGCAAACCCACCCATGGACCAATGTGCTTTCTATGCCAACTGCCTCGAGTCCAGATACCATTGTGGTCCCGCTGGATATCCTATTGGTTTCGGCCAACATTACTGTCAGAAATTTTCAGACAACCGCACCTTGTTTGATGCTCGAGGGCAACAATGGATGATCGGCACCATGCACTGCCTTCAACTGGCGCTTGTCGGGGACGCCGTTAACGCCACTCCCACGACTTGCCAGGCGCTGAAAGACCAAGCGTTTGCTTCTCACGCGAGGTGTTACACCAGTAATGGGTTCTGCAGGTTGGGAGTGCATGATTGGGCGGCGGTGTTGGAGATTGTGAATATTAAGACGCTGTTCTCGAATTGGGACGCGTTCAAAGCGACCATTGAGACGGCGGCGGATTGTGTAGAGTTTTATGCGTATATGGTAGAGAGGGGATTGTTCTAACTTTTGATTAAGTAGGTGGAGGTTCGCGATGTAGATTGATCAAATTGTAGTCAGGAAATCTGCCCCTTTAGTAGACCTTCACCATCCCGACCACTGGCCTTCGCCAGTGACCTTTTTTTTTGGCAGAGGAGTCTACCAGATATCTTCCTACCTATGTAGTTTCGGACTGACCTCTGAAATGGCTTAAAAACGCTCTTTGTATTTATCTGTTCAATGACAGGAAATGCTACGAAGTGGACTCTTCCATTGATTGTAGCCACATCTGAATCTTACTTTCGTTGTCGGCAAGATCTGCAGCATCACTGCCAGGCGGCCTTCTGTCGCCCTCTCTCGCTGCTCGCGTCCACAGGGCCAAGACCACATCAAGCATATCTCCGCGAGTCCGCTGGTCCGCTGGCTTGACAGCTCGTGCTTTGTTTGCACTCCGTTTGTCATACCGAATGGTACGAGCTGTTGGCTGATGAGGTACCTGTGCGGTCGGATCTCCTGATGCATCTTCACCGTCATCACCCGGATCCACGCCACTTTCATAATAAGAATCCTTTGAATTCGCCCGGACATATTCGATGAAAGGTTCTGGACCCATGCCTGTAGAACTGCTGCGGTGTAACAGAGATCGACAATGATGGCAAGCGGCCACTGGCTGAGGTCTTGTGGTTGCCGTGCATCAGAGTTGTGAGGGCCGATTTGGGACGTCGCTGGGCCAATACGAGATGGCTGAATATGCTGTAATGTAAAGCGATTCGCTGGACTCCCTGCATTTGGTGGTTGGTGGTAAGGAATATCATCGACGGTCAAAGCAAAATTAGGTGTCTATTGGATGCTTGACTTGCACGGAATAGACAGGAACGACAACAGATCACAGACCTTCAAAAAAGCTATGTTACCTGCATCAAGTGCGTCATGGAAGCCAGGATAAAGTAGGATCCCATTTCGAGTGTCATTAATGTCGTCCAACGGGTCCACGAGACCATATGTCTCACGTCGGTGATTGAAGAGGTTTGACATGTACTTGATTGAAGGGTCACAACTTGCTACGAATTGATGTAAGATCATTGAAAACGCACGGTGTCTCCCTTTGGATGGGGGATAAAATGGCATGCATGGGTACTGGGATCGCCAGTCAACACGCAGGTCCCATCACGCTCGATCAATCCTTGTCTGAAATCCGCCCTCCCAATCGAGAAATCTGATGCGCTCGACGTTCTGTTGTCAATTACATCGACATCGGCGAAGCGAGGTTCGCCTGAAAAGGTCAACAATGTTAGGAAGGATCTTAGTGTATAGGAGTCCACTGGCTTGCCATCTGATATGAAATAGTAAGAACGAGCCTCTATCTGCGCTATGTAGTCAAGCTCTGGGCCGTTCATGGACGTGGAGAGGTAGCCTTCTCGTCCGTAGATGGCGAACCCGAGGAACCTCAGCCACTTCAGAGGTGTGATAGCAAAGGTTGTACATTCAGCAAGCGGGATGGACAATGCGACTTCGCTGCTATCATTGAAACACAGCAGTAGCTTGACTTTGCTCGGGACGGACATGACTGGTTGCCAGTCCGTCTGGTGAGTTGGAGTTACCTTGTTTACAAGGGGTCTGAAGTTGTGGCTGGAAAGGACAAGGAGAGGATCTTGCTCCTCATTACCCCTATACCTTTCTTTCATCTATAATTTAATTTAATCACACATAATCAATCTATTACCATGATCATTGGCCTTGCACGGCAGTATACCGATGCTAGTGCACAGTTTCTGGATATACTCTACTAAAGACTGCTTGGAGCAATAGCTAGTGTCATTTATTATGTAGAAACGGTTGGGATTGCACCAGAGAAGAGTTATGTAGATCACCAAAGCATTGGTGGTAGAGCTATAGGCAATCTATCGATATATGACGTGCATAGAGGGACGTTTAGTACAAAGAAGTGCAAGAAGGATTAGTGAGGGAATGGAAGAAACCATGGCAAACGTACCACGAATTAGGACACCGTGACAAAGGAGCGAAAGCCCAAGAATGGTAGAGGTGAAAGCAAGAGGCAAATCCTTGGATGAAGCAAGGAATAGATAGCGTCATATAAACACGATAAATTACTGCTCCGGGAGACGTGTCTGAAATCACGTCGAATCCCAAGAGAATGAATCAAGCACGCAATCGGTCCAAAAGGTTTGTCAAAAGTATCCTGGACCAGGCCGAGTAGGCATAGATGGTAGAGGTGGTAAAGGGGGAGGCACCTCGTGACCACCCCAATAATGGCTCCCAGCAAGCACAATTTCGTCCCCGTTCTCGTCCAACTCGCCGTGTTCCACGAGATACATCGTTCGTCTGCCAGCGGTCTTGTCATCGGGGGGGTACATAGACGCATCATCGTCATCGTCATCGACACAGCTTGTAGGAGCGGCATCGTCGACGTCAGCATCGTCGTCGTCGTAAGTAGTAACACTGCTGCTGTCTCGGTGCATCGTCGGAGGGTAGATGCTCGAACTGACATCGCTTCGATCTGAAAACCGTGACTTGACATCCGTCATGGGTCTGCTGAATCTAGACGAGATGGGCTGGCCGTAGCTTACTTCAGAAATGGTGGATGCGCTCGTCGTCGGGCGGGAATATTCCAGTACATTCAACGAATCGCGAATCGCCGGTTCCTCGCTGCGATCTGAGGCTAACGATACATGTGATGATCGCAAAGAGGGCCCGGAAGATGATCCAGAGAGTGTAGCTGTGCTTGGTGAAGGACTCATGGACGTGGGTGTTGACAGAACTCGTGACGACGGCACAGAGGACACGGACGAAAGATGCTCGTGGAACTTTGAAGATGACCCAATTGGCGTACGTGGGCGTGTACTCAGGGCCAGACACGGCGACGGAGGTAGGGGTACATCAGGAGGGGGGTGCCGCGGGGACGGAGGCGGGCCATGTTGGATCCTCCGCTGCAGGAAAGCAGGCGTGCTTCCCAGGCCAGCTGAGAGAGCTGTTCCAGATCGTTGTCTCCCAGTGACCTCTTTACCATCGAGTTGATTACCCTCAGAACCGTTTGGATTTTCGCCATTACGAGTATGCGACACAGCAGCAGGTAATGCCCTAGGGGAGAGAAGAGGTCTGAAGGGAGATGCGGTTCTGCGCGGAGTCAGGGGCCGCGTGGATCCCGGGGTCGTTGGCACAACAGGGATCGGACGTGCAGGGACACCTCTTCTGGATGGTGTAGTCGGGGTTGCTGGCAAAGGAGTTAACATCCCATTGGGTGAAGTCGACGGAGATGGTGGTGGCTGAGGAAGAGGGAGAGTAGGTGGTGGAGCTGGTGGTGGGATGCTGAGGTGCTGCCTCGAGGACGGAGCTGCGTGAGATTTCGGGATCGATCCTGCCCCTGCCCCGAGCTGTGTCGGCGGGGTCGAGGTGGCAGGAAAGGAAGCAGTCGAGAGGGGAGTGCCTGGCATAGAAGGCGGAAGAGGGAATGTCGCGGCAGTAGCGGCAGGGGTCAGTACAGTGGGCACTGATGTTGATTCAGCCAGCGGCGAAGCAGACCGCTGGGGCGGAGAAAAGTGATCCGATCGTTGCGGAGGTGTAGCTCTCGCATGAACAGGTGGTGGACTCTTGCTCACTCGTCGCCTCGGAGGGGATGCAGGCGGATTTGTTAAATTCAATGTCAGGGTAGAAAAACCCGATCGCGTGGGTGATGATGGTGCCGCACGACGTTCGAGTGGCTTTGGACTCGAGGGTCTTGGAAGGATAGGGATCGCAGGTACAGGGGGTATACTGTCCTCATCTTCATCGTCACTTCCACGGCCAAACTTTTTCGATCGCCTTCGGAAGAAAGCCATTGCACGAGATCTAACCTTGCTAGGTGACTTTCCCTGAGATTTATTTGAAGACGCAGAAAGATAGCCACCGTCTGATGTATAGTCCCCGTCTTTCTCGCCAGTTTTGCTGATATCAAGGGCTTTGGGTTTCGAGTCCTTGTTACCCTTCAGTTTCCCGGGTTTACCCTTCCCCTTGCTTGCTTTCCCTTTTGAAAGATATTGGCCTTCGCTGGTGTAGCCGGTATCAGCAGGCCCTGGGCTAGGGCTTTCGTGGCTAGGGTTGCGAGGTAAGCTATCATCCTGGCTGCGCGAGCGCTCAGTATCTCTAAGGAGTTTTTCCAACGAATTACTCATGGTCTCTCCATGATGGGCGTCGTGAGGGGATAGAGCAAAGGGCGAGAACAACTGTAACTGATCCGAGGGAAAGTCACCGAAATGCACATGTGGGGACTCTGTAACACTTGGCTTGTGGGTGTGTACCTGGATGGTTGCGACAGCCGCACTAGGAGCGTTGTTGCCGGGGAAATTAAGGGAGGAGGATTCATCCGAGGTGGAATTGGAACCCGACGTGAAAGTCGGCGTTATTGCCTGGAAAAATGAATTTCACATTAGCGGGACCGTCTTTGGCATGCAATGGGGTTAGGATGGAAAAAAAAGAATGGGGTACACACCTCCGCGACATCTGGAGCCGGTTCTAATTTGATGTCGTGCTTGCCTTGGTTGTCTGGCTCGGGATGGAGATCCTCCGGTTCCTCTGAGAGAGGGTTATTGAAAATCCAATCTGCAACGGTCGAATTCTGGCCAAAGCCCAATTCGAGAGCGGTCTCGAGGACAGACGCTCGGACGACATTAGAGTTGCGCTGCGAGTCTCCCAGTTTTGCCCTCGTGGGACGACGACGAACTTGCGGTGATTCAGATGCCATGAAGGGGGTGATGAAATGGAAAGGAGTGGTGCGGGTGCGCGCGGTGCTTAGGGTAGCGAGAGAATATGACTAAGTCGCCGAGGTAAGAAAGCGCGTTTCAGAATGATCGAAATGAGATTGGTCAAAGATATAAGGGTTGGGCAGAGAAAATCGCCATTCGCCGTTCGACCGCACGTAGGTGGGCTCTGGAGAGAAGAGCAGGTAGTGCGGGGGAAACCAGTCCCACTTTGAAACTGGTGTACGGGTGGCAAGGAAATAATGAGATCAGATACGACTGAAACAAGACGCGAACGAGACGGCGAGGACGAGAAAACTCACGACGAAGGCGCGCTGGAACGGCGAGGATTGGACAAGCGACGTGCAGACGTGAAGAGAAAGAAAACAGCGCAAGGTGATTCATTCATTCATTTTGTCGTTTTACTATTTGCCAATTTGGGATAGATAATTTTTTTATTCACAAATACAAATATTATTATACTCTCAAGTCTTCTTCTCGCTCACCCAGTGCTAGCTTGGTTACAAGGAAAGCAGGTGCGATCTCATCGGTTCCCCGGCCGCGCTTGACGGTTTGAAGTTGACGGACCCGATACTGCTGTGCGTCACGTTAATATCGCCGTAATTACTTGGACAACTCGAATCCAAGTAGTATTCGCTCTTCCTTACTTGTCGTTCGTCCGAGACAATATATTAATGCGGCAGATATTTTGACACATGTTTGACGTTTGGACATTTCCTGCCAAACGTTACAGGTTAAAGGGGCCTTGAGCCTTGTGTTACAGGTTGGTTTGTCGTCGCCATTGTTCGCTATTTTCTCGTTCGTTCATGTCACTATACGGGACAGTTGCACGGCTAGCTCGGACCCCCGTGACAGCCTTGTCCCCAAGTTCACCAGAAAGAGACCCACCCTATGTTCCTTCCGCTGGCACCTCTCTGACGTTGGGGGCGGCTCCTAGCAGGCGCTACTTCCTCCCACAATTCACTCGCAAGTTTGGAGCCGGAATTTTCCAAGACATCCGTGCCCGTGCGCCCTGGTACCTGAGTGACTGGTCCGATGCCTTGAATTATAGAGTCGTTCCAGCTACCACTCTTACATTCTTTGCAAAGTATGCTCTCGTCTTTGTACTATGCCTTGGCTAGACACCTGATTCGTCAAGTAGCGTTCTGCCTGGGATTGCCTTTTCTCTAGACCTGATAGAAACCACCCAACAATATGGGGTTGCGGAGGTCCTGATATCCTCATTCATGACTGCATTCATATTTTCCGTTTTTGGGGCCCAGCCCCTAACCATTGCTGGTGTAACTGGTGTGCTATTTTCTGTTGCAAATTATTTGTTCGTTAATTCCCACAAATTAATATCCAGGTCCCATTACTGTTTTTAACAAGACAATCTACGACATCATAGAAAAGCAGCCCAACCCACCCAATTACCTCTGGTTTGTTGGTTGGGTGTACCTCTGGGCTGCCATCATCCACTGGGTCACTGCTACGCTCAACTGTGAGTGTGGTGGTCGTCCCAATTCGAGTTTGGGTCTCATGCAGAAGACGTAGGGTGTAACTTTTTGAGATATGTCACCCTCTTCTCCTGCGATACGTTTGGATTTTATGTTTCGTGGGTCTACCTCCAGTACGGCGTACAGGTTATCACTCGCCAGTTCAGCGACACTAGCGATGGCGCATTCGTCGCCATCATATTGGCACTTCTCATGCTCGTCACCTCCTTCCTTTTTCAAGCACTCTCAAAGACAGCCTATTTCCATCGGATTGTCCGTCGTTTCTTTGCAGACTATGGCATGCCAATATCTCTCATCACTGCTTCTGCCATGGCGTATTGGGGACGTTTCGACACTGCACACCCAACCACTCTTCCGGTGGGTGGCGCTTTCCAGGCTGCGAATGGAAGAACATTGCTTGTCAGGTTCTGGGAACTCGATGGCAAGTGGGTGGGCATCGCTCTCCCATTTGGCATCGTATTATGGATCTTGTTCTTTTTTGACCACAATGTCTCCGTATGTTCTATCTCACCACTCGCTTTGCTTCCGTGAAGAGGCTAATCTACATACTAGTCGCTGATAGCGCAGGGCTCGCAATTTCCCCTACGCAAGCCTCCGGGATTTCACTACGACTTTTTCCTACTAGGAGTTACGACCTTCATTGCTGGACTGATCGGCGTTCCTGCTCCGAATGGATTGATACCTCAGGCGCCCATCCATACGACTTCTCTCGTTGTCATGGGCCGCCCGTCGCAGAAATCAGATGAAGAAGGGCAACCACAGACACTTGGAAGACACAGTCCCACCGCTTCCTCCCGTTTAGAAGAAAAACGATCCAAACACGACCCTAGAGATTCATTGCAAGAAGTTCCCGTCGCCGTGGTCGAGCAACGGGTCTCGAACCTTGTCCAAGGTACTCTCTGTCTCGTCCTCCTCTCTGGACCGTTCTTGCACCTTCTCCATCTCATCCCGAGAGGCGTACTCGCTGGGCTCTTGTGAGGCTTCCTTTCTCGTTCGTCATGCATGTTATTACTGAGTACTGAGCACGCACCATAGCTGGTACATGGGCGCAGATGCCCTCCGAGGAAACGGCATCACCCTCAAACTACTCTACCTCCTCAGAAACAAATCGCTCACCCCTCCAGACGAGCCCCTCCGAAAAGTCCGCAAATCACGTCTGGTCTTGTTCGTCGCCGTCCAGCTCATCGGTTTCGGTGCGACCTTTGCCATCACACAGACGATAGGTACGTGTGGGGAAGTCCGGTTATCCCGCATTCATAATTTTATGCTGATCGCGATTTACTGACGTGCGAACACACTTAGCTGCGATCGGATTTCCTGTCATTATTCTTTTGCTTGTCCCACTTCGGGCGTTGGTCATTCCGCGACTCCCTTTCACACCCGAAGAGTTGTCCATCCTCGACGGTCCGACTGCGTCTCCTTTCGTGAGTCTCTCAGTGTTTATTCGCCCTCCGTTTTGATTGAGCCTTCACGATGACGTAGACGATGGCATCTGTTGGCGGTTCGCTATGACAAAACTGGACGTGCAATCCTTCTAGAAACGCGTGTGGAACAACGCTCGGATGAAAGTGTGGAATACTTGGTTAGACTGCTACTCAGGCATCGCAGGTCGTTCTCTGGGCCAGCATGACACCCTCGGTGATTGTGCACTAACTCCGTCGTCTAACGCAATACCCAATAGCACTATTAGTATTAAGCAGATTGTCATGTAATTTAACCATAGTTACCATCATAGTAAGTACACAAAGCGTGATGCCCGCGGCACCAGTGGTGATTAACAGAAATCAAATACCAACGGGAGCTGTGTAGTCAGCGCTCGGAAGTTGACATGCGAATAGATCTAAAGATAGCGCAGATATCATCTAGTACTTGGGAGAGTAAGAAAGCAATTGAGACACCATGGAATGATGGCAGGATGGAAAAATAACGAGATAACAGGACAACAAAAGGACATAAAGATAACAGGAATCAGAAAGCAAGATAGGAGGAAAGCAAATAGCACAAAATGATAGCGCGGATGTTGAGTTCGACGGAGTTGAACCGTAGCTTTCGGCCGTCCTCGACGGTGCTCAACTGCTCAACTGAGTCAACATCGTCCTTTCGGCATCAACCTGGTGTCCTGACATAACTACCCTATCAGAACGATCAGCCCGGAACACACACAGCAGAGTATCCCAAGAGGCTTACACATACGACCACGAACAGTGTAGAGACCCAAGTCCAGGATCTGGACTGTGGTACTATTCATCACAATGATATCATACACCATCACAACTAGGGCCATCCCTAGCAGAGCATCGAAGTGTACAATACTTGAAGAAATTATAACCTGCCAGGCGTGCCACGTGCACTCCCAAATTGTACAGTTAGAACGACTGCTTGTACACCACGCCTCTATTTCAGCTTGATCAACCGTACTTCTGGCTTGGCAACCGTCCACAGGTCTTCGGCACTGACATTGACTAGGCTTGCTACTCCTGCTTTCTTCGCTGTGTTGTCTTCCCGGTCAATCAGCATCAGCGCGGAATCGAACTGTGTGCGTCTCAAGAGCAGAAATTCCTGCTCCTTTCCTTGCCGTTCGGCAGCCAGCTGTGTACGATTGTGACCATAGAGTATCAGGCAATTATCTTGCCATCCGTCCTTGACTTTGATGCGGCACCATTCCGCACCAGGGTCATCTGGGTCTTGATATTCGGATCCAAGTTTCATAAAGGCGAGCCGGAAAATTATTCCCTGGACTAGCAATTCGTTGTGAGCGATGATTGGATGCACCGATGGGGTTTCTTCAAGCATCGTCCTTGCGAATGCGGCAATCGGGTTTTTCTTGGGGTCTGGACCAACTACTCAATGTGTCAGGGAGGTGTGCGATGGACAATATTGGAATATCTTACCATCGTCACCGACGGATTTTGAATAAATTGCGCTATCTTGCGCACGGCCATCTTCACTACCATCTTCGTCATCACTCTGCAAGGGCTGCGACGAGGAGTTCAAACTGTCCTCATTCTGGTTTGTATCCACGCTCTCGGGGTCTGAACCAGCTAGTGTTTGGGAGAGGATGCGATGAGATACCATAGTCCCCGGTCTCAACGCGAAACCTTACCGTCATCGCTAGCGCTAGCGTCTTCCCAGGAATCCGAGTCTTCTTGTGGAGAATGTCCACCATCGCTCTGTGGGGGTGTGCCTGCTTCTTCATCCTCGTGTGTGGCCCGATTTTCCAGTATTGGGTTGAAATCATATACCAGCTCTGGATGACCATCATCTCCAGCTTTCCAGATGCGCAAAGGCGGCAGGTATTGCATCTCTGTGTTCCTCAACTTGTTGGTGGTCCCGCGCACACATGCCTCGGCAGCGCCAGTCACTACACCTTCCCACCCCGCCCAAGACCACGATGGAAAACCATCCCGCCGACGTGGTTCAACTTCGTCGTCGTGAGTCCACAGTAGAGCCGTAGGTAGGTCCTCCACAGGAAGGCCATGTACGAATCCCTTCTTGTAATGCGTTTCTTGGAAGCGTGTCAAGATGGCAGAAATTGCGTTGAGAGCGTCGGAGTCCACGGACATCTTCCTCTCTGTATAGCTGTGCACGAGCTGGTCGTATTTCCAGATTCGAAAACTTTCACTGACGCCTTCTTTCTTCGACGTGAAAATCGGTCGGAAGGGATCTCTCATGACGCCCCCATCAAACTCCTCATCGGGATCTGAGTATACCAAGGCGTCCGGCGAGTGAAGCGCATCGCGAGAAGCTGCTTCACGTGCCTCATCGGATAAAAGATGGAAAGTAGAACGAGAGTCGTTGATGGATTCGCAGCACTGAGCCAGATTGCACTCGAAATAAACTTGGTGATTCGTGAAGAATAAACGCCGAGGAGAGAGCAACCCCTCTTGGAAGGTCCATGCTCTCGTATCCCAAAGCGACTCCGAGATCTGCGCTCTCAGTGGAGGCATCAAGGACAACAGCAGTTTTCCTCCGATCTCGCAAGACAGCTGGGGTATAACGCCGTCCACTGTACCTACGCGGGGCAATCCACTTCGAGCGGACTGACCAGCGACGTTGAAAATCGTCGCCCAGGAACCAGTGTAAATAGCACTCATGAGCGGGATCTGCGTGCCCTTCTCTGCACCATCTCCCTGGTCAATGCACAATGAGTCCGCCCAGAGATATCGCTTGCCAAGGTGGCGAGTCACGACCATCGCATCCTCAAGTGTCGCAGGAACAATCGGCAGGATGTCTCCAAGTTTGTAACTCGGTTGAACCACACCTCCCCAAACATAGCTGAGCGCGATGTAATCACAGCCGTCTGATGGGTACATGACAATCTGGCGGGTCTCGACATCGACGAGTTTGATCTTCTTCAAGCCCTCCGATACGAGTGGTCGGCATGTGATGTGATGAAGCGCCTCGCAGCGACGAAGCCATTCCTTGATCATGCGGTACTTGGGGGTTTGCGGGTCCACTTTCTTCACGCCCAAGATGGGGGCACCAGCTGCGCCGTTCTTCCCAACATCCACCACAGTAATCGCATCCACGCCCGCATGAACACCGATCTGAGGCTGCCAACGAGATCTCGCCCGCGTCACTGCGGTATATAAGCAAATCGTATGTGGACCCCATTCCTTCTTCGGCCATATATTCTGGGCTGGATCTAGATGCACGAGCGTCCATGCTGGGACCAGCGCTAGCTGACCCTCATCCGCACTTTCGGGGTTACGAATGCTCTGAAGGTCATTGCTCGAGAGGTACGTGATGTCGAACATAAGGCGACACAGAGGGCACGTAGAGAGCAACCGAACGGACGTTACAGGACCGAGAGGGGGTATCGGGGTCATCCTCCTCTTCACCTTTTCCATATATTGATCGCGTTCAGACGAGTCAGTCCCCGCCAAGATGTCGAATTGGTCGTCGAGCTGGATGCATCGCTGACATAGCACTTGCGCAGATGCCTTGTTCGAAGGGAAGGGGCGGTTGAAGGGAGGGGATGGACTTTGAGGTTTGGTGGAGAGCTCGTCATCTTGAGGTCCCCCCTGCAACAAAGGGCACGACTTTACGAGGTGGCCTGCTTGTCTACAAATCAAGCAGAGACAATCCCGAATGTCAGCGGAAGCTGGCTTTGGTGTAGTGTGGGGGGTGCGTCCTTTGGCTTTGCGAGGCATTTGGTACTGATGATGCCGACCTCAGTACCACGTTACCAGTTGAAATGATCATTGATCGGATGACATACCTATAGGCGATCGATCGATGAAGGATCGCGGAGAGATGCACAAGGAAGCTCAAGGCTCAGCGCTCAAGCGCTGGCGCTGGCGAATATAAGCATTCAGGGTTTGCGCCCAGCGAGCCAGGCACCAACACAGCAACGACTATGGGTATTCCAGAATCCAGAATATGTTTTTATGTAGCCGGTGTTATCGCGGGAAGTCAATGCAAAAATACCGACTGGGGTGCCATCGGAAGAAAGTTCGGGTTTACCATTGACAATGACCACTCCGATAGATGGTGTGCTGCAAAGGCGTCAAAGTCTTCGTTGCGAACAAGTTCAAGTTATGATCATGCGCAAATTGGTTTACTCACAAATGTCTGAATCTGGAAGTTGTGGAACCAGTACTGCAACCGGATGCAATATGAACATCTCGTCGTACCACAAACTATGGGTTTGTACTAACCGGCCGCTATTTCAAATTGAACAGTCTTACCTCTCCCACCAACTTCATGCCAACACTGTGGTACCACAGACTGGCCACGGGCCCTACCTTCTCCGCTGTGTCACCATCCCGATCAGTCGAAAAGGTCATAATGCATTTGAAGGTAGTAATGCATGTCGGAGAGCTGCACTCGAGCCCTCTCCCAGCCAAACTGCACTCTAATAATGCATAAATCACATAGTGCATCAACCTTCGCCGACCCCGACGTTATGCATTATGACCTTTTCAACTGTAACATGAGCGCGCAATCAGAGTCGATCCGCCCAAAAAGCAAATACTCTCACTCCTTCCCTTGCCACTTGTCCACCAGCTCCGCATTATCATGTCTGTGGAACACCAATTAGTCGTCTGACCATTTACCTTCAACCAGCACGGAGTAACGGTACGACGTACCTGAGTCGTCTGAGTCAAATTAAAGATACATATTCGGTCCGAAGCTTCACTAACGTCATTCGGAAAACAATGTCTTGGATCAGCAATTCGTCGTGACCAATGTTCTCCGGGACCACTGCGCTGTCCTCGAGCATGGTTTTTGCCAACAAGAAAATCGGATCACTTTCACGCTGATCGGGTGTTATGCTGCCCTCCTCGTCATCATCCAGGGATGCTATCTTCGTCTCCTCCGTCGCTCTTGTCTGATTCATCTCCCAGCATGTCGATGTCCTCCAGTACCGTCCTGCCGAAATCATATACAAGCTCTGGGTGGCCGTCGTCTCTAGCTTTCCATACACGCAAGGGTGGCATAATGTTGTATCTCCAGTGCTTCTCGAACTGTCAGAGACCCCGGGCAAATGCACGCAGTGGCGCCTTTCATAGCGCCTTGCCACCCTGCCCAAGATCACGTCGGAAAGTCAACCCGACGGCGCGCTGGAGTATCATGTGTCCACAACAGGGCCGTCGGTAGGTCTTACACCAGAAGTCCATGTAGAAATCCGCGCTTGCACTGTGTCTCTTCGAAACGTTTGAGGAAGGCAGAAAAGGCATTGAGTAAGTCGACGTCCTTGGTCATGTTTTTCCTTGTGTAATTGGATACGAGCTCCTCGTATTTAGAGACCCGAAAACGGCTACTGGTGCTAGGTTTCTCCGATACTACAATTTGCCGAAAGGGATACCTGAGACAGCTCACGCTGAAAGCTTCGTCAGGACCTCGGTCGACGACGCGGCTTGAGCGATGTGCCTTACGAAATATCTCTCCACGTTCTTCGTCCGATAAGTGATGGAATGGGGAGTTGGAGTCATCTAACAACTCACAACATTGAACTGAGTTGCACTGAAAATAGACTTGGTGGTTCGTGAAGACGAGGCGTCGGGGTGAGAACATGCCCTCCTGGAAGGTCTACACTCTGGTCGCCCAGAGCGACCGCGAGATCTCTCAGAAAACGAGGGCACGGTGGACAACAACCTCTTGCCTCCGATCTCGCAAGATAGTTTGTTATCTAGTTATCACAATCACAGAGCAGAAAATAAATACTGGTCTAGATCTGGTGTGTCCAGTCGAATACAACAGTCCATTATGTTCCACAGTTTGGACTGGCCACTCGCTTCACGTTTGGAGGGAATAAATAGAATGAAAGGCCAAACCAAGGATAACCTGTGCATGTGCATCTCCAGCCAATTCCGGCCAAACGAGCGGGATGATACTGCTTAATCCGAGAGAATTCTCTTTCGATTTTTGCATCCAAAAAGCTACACACACTGCGAAGACCACCAAACAAATGGACGCTCAAACATGCGCATCAATCGACCAACCAGACATTTTTTCGAAAACAGACAGGAAAGAAAACACAACTACACGGCGCGTGCGATTGATGCAAGACGACGCCTAGTTGAAGTTCATCGGAGAACACCCGATATTGATGAAACCGCTCTGGATCCCAATGGACAAGATTTGAGAAGCAACGAGGGCGGAGACAAGATCCCAGACTTACGTAGTTGTTGTTCGAGCAGCATACAGGCTGTTGCTGACAAGAGGCACTCTCTCCCGCACCATAAATGTTGAAGGGAGTGCAGTCGATCCCGACGCTGTCTGCTGGGTTGTACGAGTAGGATAATACGTCAAGGAAACTCGAGATATCAGATGCCTTTTGAGGGCGTAAGTGAGTGGCAGAGGTGATAATCAAGCGGGAGAAACCTACGTTGGCGACGTTAGTGCAGCACTTGATGCCGCCTGTGTCGCACTGACTGGCAGTGTTATTGCGGCGGACATGCGTATGCCGTTCCATGCGCGCGCTGGCGGCGGCGGCAATGGCAATGGCGAGGAAGGCAGAGATGCGAGGGAACATGGCTAGAGAGAAGAAGGGGAAGTGGAGTTGTGAATGTATTTGGGCGTCGGAGGAGGCGTATTTATGTTGTCGGTGGTGACTTGGCTCGGAAAGGAAATGATTCGCGATAGCATGACTAGAACATTTACTTACATCCTGTCTGGCGCGAAGGTGACGTATGTTGTGCGTTGCTGGGCCATTTCCGGAACATTGATCCGACCTGTGGCATGCTTTGGCATCCCTCAAAGTTATCGTCAGATCGACTCGTACTGCTCAAGGAAACGCATACCTCCACTGATCCGCCGATTTCTAATTGGCATCATTTAGTTTTGTGAAATGCTGGGTTTGGTGGTCCACATCGGTGAATGTATCTGAAATGATACCGAGCAGGTCATGGCTTCGCGGTCGATGCGTAAAGCTTCAATTAGAAGACATGTCTCTTGCTACAACAGGTGAGGTCACACAGACGAGTCAAGTGTCATGCTCATCGCAGAGAATAATGCACCCAGACATGACGGATCAGAACCTTGGCGCACGCATATATGCAGCCCAGAGTCGCAGATTGAGGCTAAGCGCCAACGGAATACCATATGCCATCTTCTTCAAGTTCACTGTAGTGCTCACTGAAACCACGAACGTCACGTACATAGAATAACCCCACTTGGCTGGCGTTGTGGACAACAGATGATTCGTACAAGTAACACAGAAAACACTTTGCGAGCCTGTAGTGACATCTGTCAACGTACTGTATCGATCGATCCACGACGAGGTTGGTCTTCGAGACAACAAAAACTTACATGAACATCATCGTTGATTACACCTGGAAAAAGTATTTCATCGTCCGTCCGACTATCATGGATCGCAAATCAAATATGGTCGCATCATTTCACTTTCCATCCTACAAATATTTCACGACGCGCTCTTGGACGACGAGCCCTGAGCTGGCGCCTGAAGCTTTGCCTGCATCACATTGATCAAGTAGTTCATGTTGTCCTGCTTTTTTTGTATGGTGTCCGATAGCGTCTCAAGGTTCGTGTGGATAAACTCCATTTTTGCTTTGTAATATTTTGTCGCTTCTGCGCGTGTCTGAAACTGATCAATAGCAGTAATACAGCTTCAACTGGTATACGATTACCTTCTTCACGTAGTAGCCTGTACCGACATCAACGATGACATGTTCCGTGTCACTCAGCTTGCCAGGGACGTAGAGGGAGTTGGTCAAAGGAACCAAGATTGTCGTGCCTAATCAATCCCCAGTCCAACCACCGATTACCATGCACGAACGAATTCGACTTACCAGCATTCTTAGGTTTAACTTCGCCAACATTCTCGAGGCAAGACTTGAATTTCGACTGAGCCTGCTTGAGTTGGGCAAAGGAACTGGACAGGTGATTTAATTCCTGGGTACGTGCGAATGTGGATTTCAGAATCGGCCGAGTGAACTAGGTAGGGAAGTGGAAATTCACTTCTTCTAGCTGCCGTCGCACGTCAGCGAGCTGTTGGATGTCCAAGTCAGCGACGTTGATTTGTTGAGGTTGAGGCGAGGCCATGGTGATAGAACAGAAACGATCAAGCGTAACCATACTTGGATGCGTGACCATCGTGTGACATTTAGTCCCTGTCTAAGACGACCCCAGCGATATTTTTTGCATAGTTGGCGTGGAGAGGCTTTGGGAGTCACCGATCTATCTCAAATATTCAATTCCCAGCTACTCGCTGAAGAGTTCCGATAGCTTTCAGATGAATTTTCGTGCTGAGTGATAGATACATTTATAACCCGTGTAAGTATTTACTGTCCACGGAGAGGAGGACCCTGGATTCTCAGAATCATACCGGTAATCATTTCTGTTCTTGGAGCATTGAACTCGCGGGCCAGTCACGGAGCCCTTTTCCAGCGTTCGAGTGACCTGTTATGCGTCCTGAACGGCGTCACTTTTCTGCACCGTCCTGCACATCATTTAGCCATCATATGGTCATGCATGACCATTCGTTGCTTTGATGGACAGGGGGATTTTATCACAAGAACACACGAGCACTGTAGTCTGCGAGAGATAGGGTCGTCAGTGTCGCTTGTTCGATTGTGCAAGACTCGTCGAATCTTGTGACCGAGGGTCCGAGCCACATTGGTCC
>JBBPQU010000631.1:0-16933 GCA_038092655.1 Boletus sensibilis | reverse complement strand
CAATAGCGCACATGTCGAGCACACGGAAGGCAAACCCTTCGCTTGGTTGGATCGCTTAGAACTTGGAAAGCTTCGCAGACCTGCGGAAGTTCAGTATGAGTTGAAGGGCACACAGGGTAAGCGCGCAACTCCACGATGTTCATACGTTTCTGAACTTGCCCTCGGCAGCTCTCCGCGCCCGGTCGCTCGCTGTTGGCTCGAGCTTATCTGGGTGTGTTTCAAGTGCTTTTGTCTTGTACGCCTTCCTCACTACAACAAGTACATGAGAAAAGTGGCATGAGAAGAACGGATGAAATGAGATAGACGAACCATCCTCTGTGGTGGCATCAGTTGGTATGCCAAGGACGTCATACAACGTCAATCCAACTGTCATTGGCAATTTTCTGCCTCGTTGGCTAGAGGGAGGTGTGCCAGGACGCGGAGAATGAGACAGCAGGACGACAAGATGATGGAGGCGAACTCGAACCTTGGATATTCAGAAATTTACCCGCACGGCTGGTAAATTATATTATGTAATCCGTCGGAAGGCTGAAGTCGAGTACATTGTGTGCGAGGTGAGACGACGACGGGGCTCGCTCGGAAAGAACATGCAACCAACTGGATACATGAATGCATACACGGGGAAGTGGTGTGTGTGTAAGGTGCAAAAAAGTGGTGTAAAGTGGTATAAAGTACCCGCTCGGCAGGCGTAAAGTGCGTAAAGTGAGGATTGAAGCACCGTGAAGCTGGCTGTCGGGGCGTATTTTTCCCGGCCCGCTCGCGAACCTGAGCCGGCCGCCTGTGGCAGTGCCCAATTTACTGCACAGCCTCCTAGTCTTACCTTGACATCGTCAAGTCCCACCCACCATCTAAACGGGCCCCGTTGATTAGTACCACCAGCGAGATAACCAAAACGACCATGCGTGCATGGGACTTGATCTAAAATTGACAGGATCACCCCCTGGCAATTCGACTTGTCACGAGCCATCGATTCATCCCCCACCAAGCTTTCCCCACACAACGCTTGACGAACGAACCGGTGAGCAGTTTGGCAACGTTAAAGACTGCGCTTGACTTGTGCTCACAACAGACTCGCGATGTCTTCTGTCGTCCTTCCCAATTTCGTCGAAGGAGAGGCACCATTTGTAGTGTCAGGTGCAGGCAAGCCGTGCAAGACCTGGTACAAGGTCTCTGGTGACCTCGAGTCTGGCATCCGACCCCTCGTCGTGCTCCATGGCGGTCCTGGGTGTGCGCATGAGTATCTCGAGGTCGTCGCTCAATTGACCACCCTCTACGCCATACCTGTCATCCTCTATGATCAGATCGGCAACGGTCGTTCCACCCATATCCCTGAGAAAAATGGTGATACCGATTTCTGGACCACAAACTTATTCGTCGACGAGCTCCACAACCTATTGCATCACTTGGGTATCCATGATGATTACGATCTGCTGGGTCAATCTTGGGGAGGGATGCTCGCTTCTGTCTTCGCAACTCAGCAACCCAAGGGGTTACACAAGCTTGTCATCGCTGATTCCCCTGCGAGTATGAAGTTGTGGATGGAGGCAGCAGCACTTTTGAGGCTTCAGTTGCCTCAACAAGTCCAGGATGCGCTCAACAAGCATGAGGCGGAAGGTACCACTACTCACGAGGACTACCTCAAAGCAACTCAGGTCTTCTACGACCACTTCTTGTGCAGACTGAAGCCTACCCCTCAATCCCTCAAAGCTTGCATGGAGTGGACGGAAAAGGATCCGACGGTGTACATGACCATGTAAGTATTCTCTCTCTGGGTCAACTATGTCCTGACCTTGCTTGCTTGGCTAGGAACGGCCCTAACGAATTCCACATCATCGGTTCGCTCAAAACCTGGAGCATCATCGATGACCTTCACAAGATAAACGTCCCCACGTTGCTTCTGAATGGGCGTTACGATGAAGCACATGACATGACCGTCGAACCATTCTTCCAATACATTCCCAAGGTCAAATGGATTCAATTTGCCCACTCGGCGCATGTCCCGCAGTTGGAGGAGACCGAAAGGTTCATGGAGGTGGTCGGGAACTTTTTGCTCAAGCATTGAAGATAAATGTAACAAGACTGTATGTTCGAAAAAGAGATTGAACCAATAGTTGCTGCCGCAAGTAGAATTCGCCGTCCAGGGATCCCGATGCCAAAGGATACCAGCCAATGCTTGCTAGCCGCAAATTTACAGTATAAACGTCTATCAGGCCGACTCCTTTCCCCCGACGCCGTATTTGGCGGGGTCCGTACCATGATGTTGGTGGTTGACAAAGTTGAACCTGTGGAGACTGTTAGGATATTGCATTACAGAGATGGCACAAGACGTCTCACACTGGGAACGCCTCTGAAAGTGAGTCGAGTCAGAAGAGATGATGTACGAAAAGGTGGGCACTCACGGAATTTGAGTTGGGACCATGCGGAGTTGCGGTAGGCAACGTCTTGTATCCAATGTGGTTGAGAAGACTCGGGATGCAGGGGCTTGCCCTCGGTGACGCGTTGCCTCAACTCGGCCAAGTCCAACTCTTCCTCACGTTTGTTCTCTGTCCAGCCCCAGAAACGCACTTGTGGTGTGATGAGCTCAGGTCCCGGTGGATGCCGAGAGGATGCTTACAGCTTGAATTCTGGTATGCAAAGAGGAATCCGCCTATGAAGCCCATGAATCCGCCAAGGCGAAGGGTGGTACGAAGGCGGACGTTGGGTGGTAGCGGGTCGGCCATGTCTGCGAGACATTGTTCTATTACAGAGGCATCGGATTGAAAGAATTTGGTGCATACTCCACAAGTACAAGGCGGTTGGAAACGCGGCTGTTGCTGCAGCCCAGGTTGCATAGTCGGAAGGACGGAAATAACGAACGACACGAGAGAAATGCGGGTCCACGTCGATGAGCGGGTAGGGCGTCTTCACGACCTTGTCAGGCATGGCGACGGTGTGTTGTTGGCAGAACAATGGAAATCAACGAAATCAACCAAGTCCTTGTGAGTCCGGCCCTAAATACCGCTGTTCCCTGTCGTGATCGTTCTTCTCGTATCTTTTCCCTTCACTTCATCCTCGAACTCGTCGTCGAGCACGTTCTAGCTACACTTGTTGCTCGCCCTGTCGAGCCGAGCGTTGTTTATTATTCACAATGAGCGCTGTCAGACGCAATGACCGTCGCGCCAACAGAAACAACCTCTCTTCGCCATACGCGCGACCTTCGAAGGTCCAGCCCTCGAAAAAACCAGTCCGTCCATCCGTCCGTCTCAAACTGCCTTTGCGCTGAACCAATTTCCCCAGTCCTGGAGTCTTTCCGGACTAATCAGCTTTCTAAATCCCTTCGGAGGCAACAGCGAACCAGAGGATTCCGACATCTCAGGCTCGTCGGACGGCGAGATTGAGCAAGGTCCTCCTCCTCGTCGCTTCTCACCACCACCACAACCATTGCCACCACAACCCCCGCCACCGCAACATCAGGCATGTACCCGACCTACGTTCCTCCGAGTTCAAGATTGCTCAATCCTCATTTAGTCGTCATCTAATTCATCAAGGCCATCGGTAATGAACGGTCCGACTGCAAGTTCAGGTCATGTTACACAATCCTCCCCACACCAACCATTTTCTTTGAACACACCTTCACCTGCCCCTTCCAGTTCCTCCCTGGCTAAAAACCTCGAGCCAGTCACGAGGTTTTTGGTTGAGAAAGCCGGGCAGCCTCTTAATGACTTTGAGGCAGCTGGCATTGTGGATTACATCCAGAAAAACGTGCAGGGTACGCCCGAGGCTTGTTGCGTCGGAGTGTATTGACTCAGGGCTCTGCCGTTGTTGCTTTAGGGTCAACGTTTGTTCCTGACAGGCCTGAGCCATTTCGGTTTTCCGTGTCACCTTCACGCGGCGCGTCGCCCAACCAAAGTCAGGGCATTAGCAATATGCAAACACCTCGCAAAACCCTCTCCAGGAATCCCAATGGCGTGTACCGTTGGCAGGGCGCAGGCAGTTCGCGTCCCCGCAATCGCTACCAGTCTCCTGGTTTTGCACCTCGTCCGCAGCAACATCGAATTAAGCTGTCACCCCCTAAGACGCCGCTGGCGACTGACACGAAGCGGCGGCGTGTGGGTGATGAGGCTGAATCCTCGACACCTCAAAAGCCGGTAGTGCCCTCTACCTCGACTGTCAGTTTCCCAAGTTCAGTGCCGGAATCTCCTACTCCACCTTCGCACCACGCCACCGGACCTTCTGCGATATTTTTGAACGGTAAAACCACTGTTTCTTCCACGCTCGCTCCCACACCGCCAGTCACGCCGAAGGCGAACGGTATACAACCTCGCATTCGTACAGGTGGGCTACCAATGAAGCCCACCACACCGGCCATCCCATCTCCCTTGCGGCAGACATGGAAGGAGAGTGATTCACCACCACACGCTTCCCCCCCTGCCCGATCCACCCGAGCAGCTAATTTTATGACCGAGCTCATCAAGGAAGTGACCCCCCCGAAGAAGCCAGATGTCTCTAATCCATACCAGACTGCTAGTCCCGTCAAACCTCCAGCACCGGTGCGGAAGCCTGTGGCTAAGCGACCCAAACCTACTCCCAAGCCTGCTGAGAAGCCAAGGGAACGAGAACCGGGGATGTCTGCACAAGCTATCATTGAAGCCACTGTCCCCAAGGTGGGTTGGCCCTCTGATGAACCCAGCCGGTTGGCTCATGTTTGCTTTACATTCACAGGGCACCAAACGCTCGAGACCGCCACCGGAAACGGAAAAGCCAACCCGTGAGGAGGAAGTCTCGGCCGGCGAACCTTTCGCTTCTGCAGTCAACGGCTCCACATATACAATCCGCTCTGCTTTCAATGTTGTGGAGACATTCGCCATCCTGGGAGATGAAGAGATCCCTTCCAAGCGGCGTAAAACCCCGCCTGCTAGACCGTCGTTTAAGGTTCAAGAAATCGATGAGGCCAATGCTTCCAAAGCAATTACACGTCCAGCCGAAATTATCGAGCCTGCCGACGACACTGCCCACATCAATTACCAGCCAGCTCCACTACCGCCAACGACGAGGCTGTCTCCGCCCTCTGCTACCAAATCGCTGTTCGGTAGTGCGAAAACTTGTGCGCCGAAGGAACCTTCCAAGCTTCGGTACAGTTTCCACGCCGACAAAGTAGAGGTCAAGAGTGCGGATGCTGTGCCGGCACCGTCCCTTCCATCGTTCTTTGCACTCCCGCCTGTACCCTCACCCGCCGTCCCCAAAACCACAGGGCCACCAGCGAAGGCTAAGCTACCACCAAAGGAGGAAGCTCTTGCAATGGATGTCGACGAGCTTCCGAAATATACGTTCTCTGTTGGAACAACCTCTTCTTCCCCCGCCGGTCCTAGCTTTTCCGCGGCACGTAACGCCGTGCTTTCCTTGGCTGTTGTTTCCCTCCCCACTTACGAGTTCACCCCCGTCATTGCGCCAGTACGCGCTATGAACGGGTTTAATTGGACCACAGCCGGGGTGAAAGCGCCCACCACTTCGGCGCAGACGTGGATGTGTTCACTTTGCGGCCTGCAGAATCCTGCAGATGCGAAGGAAAAGTGTATGATTTGCGATACTCCCCGGCAAGCGCCGACAGTTTCCTCTTCTCCCTCTCCTGCGCCTACGCTTGCACCAACCTCTTCTACCCCACCACTGTCCGCCCCACCGAAGAGCTTTGACTGGTCTGCAGCTGGCCTATCACCACCTTCCAAGCCTGAGAATGGTACATGGATGTGTTCTGTCTGCACGCTCTCCAATCCTGCGAGCGCTGCAGACAAATGTTCTATTTGTGATGCGCCTCGTTAGAATATATTACCTTATACTGGTACTCGGGTGTCGATGTGGTTTTTTTATTCCTCATTCTTGTTTCCAACCTGTGTTCTGCTCTCAATCCAAAGCTCATCATCCTTGCCGCCGCAATATCACTGGAATTCGTCATTACATATATACATATACACACGTCACAAAGGGATTGCACTCTCCCTGTTACAAAACGGATGCGTGAGTGGTTGAGCAGCCGATAATTATCACAACGCTCCAAAATCCAACTTGCGTGCCAACGGTCGTAGACCATCTATCGGTGATGAGAGCTTGCGTTTCAATTTGTTCGGCTGAGCAGCTTTGACGCCTGGGCCTGACGTCGACAGTTCCACGTTTCCGTCCACCTCTTCGAGAGGGCGGGAATGGGCGGAAGCAGGTTTGGGAAGTTTAGACGGATGTGTTGGGAAGGGTAGGGATGTAAAGTAAGTGTGGTGAAGGGCCTGTACGAGAAGATGATAGGTTCAGAACGATGAAGACAAGGGGATTCATAACAATATTAATGATTCTCGAAACAGACAAAGGACAGACCTCTCGTGCACTGATCCGTCGTCGTGGCTCGTACGTGAGGCATCTACTGAGCAGGTTCAAGGCGTCTCCCGAAGCCGCGGTGAAGAGGTCACGGAGTGGAGTACGAGGGAACTGTCCTACAGGAACGTAATCTGGGAGTTTAGTGTGGCCCTGGGGGGATGGGCAACAGGGTGTGCGCACGTTGTCGCGACGATCAGCTCGCGTCGAAAAGGACGTCACGAAAAACACTCACTGGCCAATCCTCCTCCGTCGGCGTTCCGAGCGCTCGGAAGATGGTTTTCAACTGGTCCATATCTGATTCGCCGGGGAGATATGGCGTGCGCAACATCAACTCTGCAAAGATACACCCGACGGACCAGATATCGACTGCGGTACCGTAGTATCTACAGCCAAACAAAAGTTCAGGGGGTCGATACCAGCTGACAACACACACAAGCGCGAGTGAGATTTGGTGTGAACTGCTCCGGTCAAGTGGGGTGGGACGTGAACGAACCGAGTGATGACTTGACATGTCATCTTGTATCCCGGGTCTGCAAAGTCTCTTGCGAGACCAAAGTCGGCGAGTTTGAGCTGCCCGTCAGAGGCGATGAGCAAGTTGTTTGGCTTCAAATCCTACGATCGTTCACGGGATCGCGTCAGCCAAACACAACGTTATTACACCGAATACCAGATTTGCCCTACGTAGCAGAATTATCAAAGGGATAAGAGACGCACCCTGTGGAGAATGAAATTCCTATGGCAGAACTCCAATCCACGAAAGGTCATTGCCATCCACGACTTGATGTCTGCAGGCAAGAAGACGAGCGTGCGATCCTTGATGATTATTTCGAGGTCGCTATCCAAGAATTCGAGGACGAGATTGAGGTTTGTTTTCGAGGAGAATACGTCCATGAGCTAGCGGTTAGGTAGGGCGTCGTACGAAGGAAACATACGAAGAGAAGGAGAGCTTACCTCGATGATGTTCTGGTGGTGTAGTTCACGAAGATACTTGACTTCGCGAACGGCAGACATGTCGAGGCCATCTTTGAACTGTCCGACTTTTATCTTTTTGATGGCGACCTTCTTTGAGGTAGATGCTTCGTGACCTATTGGTGTGGAATAAGGAATGAGAGGGTACGGCGCGAGGGTACGAGCGAATGACGGACCTCTGTAGACAACGGCGTAGGTGCCTTCACCGATTTTCTGGTCTTTGGCCCTGTGATACGCGCAAGACGGTCAAGGTGGCACACGAGAGCGAGCAGATAATGGCTACCATTTTTTCTGACGTTCTGCGTTGGCCTTTTCGACGGCATCCATTTAATACGCTGGCAGCTGACTAGGACTTGTCAGTGCAAAGAGCTCCTCAAAGGGACCCGTTTTCCATATAGAGTCAGTCACCTTTCAAGTTCGGTTCGGTTATCAGCATTAACTACAGTTTTATTTGACCCCTCGATTACCCTCTCAACCTTTGCTCGCTCGCAAACAGAATGGCAATATGTTGTCCAGAACGTTCATGACCACGACGGTGCCGAGTGTCTCGCCATCATCCTCCATCATTTCGCTTACCGCCCCGTTCACGCGCGCCTCGCTCGCAAAGATCAGAGATGCCCTCACAGGGTCGGTGAACCAGGACAGCATCGCCCCGGACCCGACAGAATCACACGCAGCTGTCCTCGTCCCGCTCTGCAATGTGAACAACACACCCGGCGTGTTACTCGAGGTCAGAGGGAAGCTGAGGACGCATGCTGGTGAAGTGAGGTAGGTGACGGTGGTGTGAATGCTGGCGTAGTTCTTGACCCTGACTTTGGGAATCAGCTTTCCAGGCGGGAGAGTAGACAAGGTGTGTAGTGATCTGTACTTGTTTGGTGTTCGCGAGCGGTGGACCATGCTCATCCCCAACTAGACAGATCCGTCTTTCCTAGCTACTGCCTTGAGGGAAACGCACGAAGAAGTGGGTGTTCTACCTGGTCAGATCGAGGTCTTAGGGCAATTCGGTCCTGCCGAACTGAGTCTCAGAGGTCTCCGAGTGTGGCCCTACGTCGTACGTCCGTCTATCTGGTCCAACACTGGCCGGCCTACAGAGAACTTTCCTGCATCCAGGGTTTTATCCATCCGCGTGGAAACGTGCCGTCCCCCTCGAACCATGAATCAGGCACCCACCCTAGGCAAACCGATCTCGACTTGGGATTTAAAAATACCCACCAACTTGGCCAGGATGCGTTCGACGACACTAATAACGATACCCCGCTCCCATCTATATCCTTCACTTTGCTGACGATATCCCAACCTGAGGTAGCTACCATCTTCCATCTCCCCCTCACGGCTTTCATCTCGCGCGCTCGGCTCAAACCTCATCAATTCCGTGGTGGAAGGCCGTACTGGGCCATTGACGTTTCGGACCTTGTTCCGCCCGGCGGTCCGTGGGAGTCAAGTGATACACGCGGACAGTCGGAAATCGATGGCGGGAGACTGGAGGTCTGGGGGCTAACAGGGTGGTACCTCTCCCTGCTGATGAAGGTGTTGAAAGTCTACCAATAGATACAGCCTAGCAAGTGGGTTCAACACGTTCAACAACCAAGTTCCCGCCATCATTTGATATATGGACTGCATCAGCCATCTTGGTACAAAATGTTCGTAATAGGGATCATTAAATTTATATGATACAAGAAGGTATTGACGATGGACAAGAGGTTGACATGGAGATGATAGACCATGGACCCATACTGCATCTTGATCATCTGAATCCAGAGAAAATCGTGTCATATGATAAGCGCGTCAGCAGAATGTTGTACTCTCGAGACAAAGGGGACGAACGAGGTATGTGTCCATGTGGAATATGTGAGCATTAACAAGGAACGAAAGATAGCGATGCGACCCGACGCAGAAACTTTAATCGTATGAATATTAGGTGGATGCAAAAGATCAGGGGTTGAAAAATCGTTGAGAAAGCAGAGGACATGAAAATAGATACACCTAACGACAACAGTACAATTCGTCATACGAGTCCGCGACTTGGGCCAGGGAATGCAGACGACATTGGTGAGACCTGGTATTGGGTCGGGACATCAGCGTCAAGGGACGATCCGTTACTTATTGCAGGAGCTGAGCTTGTGCTTGGCGTTGTTGGCGCTCCGCCCGGGGTTGGCACCTTCCCAATGAACCAAGAAGGTACCCAGCCGCGATCACCACCCTCCTCCTTGACAGCCTACACGAAGAATGGTTAGCTTCAGACAAAATCGAAGTAGCGGAAACGCACATATGACCAATGGTTGTATCGCTTGAACACTCTCAATGCATCGTCCTTTGCCAGATCCAACTCCTCTTCTCCTTTCTTCTTGTAGTCCATCAATGCAATGCCAGGGAAGCTCGTTGATATAATGCTCAATGGTAAGATCGGTGTTTTGTTTTCGGAGACATCAGGGGATCCAGAGGCCTTGGCTGCTGCTGTTGCTTCAGCTATTGCTGATGCGACTGGGACATTTGTCTCCAACAAACAACCTGCGGGTACCCATCCTTGTTTTGAGGTATCGGTGTCGACAATACCTGAGCCCGTTGGGTCCCGTTGCACAACCCACCAACCACGGGCTCGAGAAAGAATGACAAAGGTATCCCCACTACGCGCCTGGATGAGACAGTTATCGAATCGTGAAGGAGAAAGAACACGCACACGACCACATCAAATTCGTCCTCTTGTTCTGCCATATAGGGGTATATCGCCACCGCATATGAAACACCCATAGATGGAGGCATCTCCCTTTTCGAACTCTCTGCTTCGGTTGATCCATACAAGGTCGTTGTTCTAGATTTGGTGCCGTCGGAGGAGCTCTGTCCCGAATTGACCAACGTAGAGGAGACGGTCTCGCGACTGCTCACGCCATCTTCACCAGATTTATTTTCAACGACCGGTGACATGACCTCGGGCCAGCCAGCTTGCGGCGTAGTGCCTGTGAGGGGTGGTGCTGGTGCCGACAGGTCACTCACCTCGAGCCTCGGAGGACGGGCAATTGCTTTGCCCTGGCCAGCAGCGATAGGCTTGTTAGGGTGCGAGGGTGTGGCACTAGGTGTGCTACTGTTGCTGTTTGTATGCTCGGATGAAATGGAGGCTTTGCGTAGAGCGTGTTTTTGTTGAGCAACCGCGATTGGGGAACGTATATCTTTGATATGCTTGAGCATGAAAACGGGGTTTTTCTTGGCATCCTTTAGCTTTTGAAAGAGAAGCAGCGGTTTCTCATCGTAACTAAGACATCGTTCGATGCGATTTCCTGTAAAACAGATGGTGAGTGATTGAAGACAATGTAATGAGGGTGTGCCCCGTACCAGGTGATCCATAACATATGAACATGGCATAGTTTTGCCAGCTATCGTTATTGATCTTATACTTCTTCAACGCAGCTGGTAAGACTTTCCACGTCGGGTCCTCCAAGCTAACTTTGAAACTCTTGAGATTGTCTGAACTTTCTTGCCGATTGGTTTTTGCAGATGACAATGGTTGAGAACCAGACGATTCGGCCGTGGAGGGTACTGGGTTCCTTTGTGATGCAGAAGAGCCGGATTGGGTTGGATTAGGCTGCGTCGACCGAACCTGAGATATGTCATGTTCCATTTGATGAGGCGAGGGATTCGGAGACTCTATCTCTGGTTTTGTGGGCGACTTTGTAGGATTTACGTACTGAGCCCACTTGAAGGAAGGTTGTCGCTTTAATGTGTATTCATCCTGTTTGCGAGAGTGGTGAACAGTCTGCCGACCGTCATTAAAATGCTCGTACCGATCGTTGTGAATTACGAACTTGGCTAAATTCATCGAGCAACAGTTCGACGGTCTCCTTTAGACGTCTGTTGTCTTCTTCGAGATGGGAGACACGCTGAGCTATAAATTCAGGATGAGGATGAGGAAAGGAGGACCGAAGGAGGGGCACCCACCCTGCTCCTTGACGAGGTCATTGAGTCTCTCGACAGACACGGCACGTTCCTGAGCTTCGGCTACAAGACATGGCTCAAAATGAAGAAGCCCGGTCGGTGGGGTGGACATACAAGGGGGAACGTAGTGATCCGAGTCGATGGGTATGTGGTACGCGAGCTTGGCTTGGTAGATTGCTTTGAGGATTGCTAACCTCTGGCCGACGGTGGCGACTCCGACAGCCTTGAGGGTCTCTGGATCTAGCATGCACATAACGTCTCCGGAGATATTGTGTTCTGGATAGCACGAGGTGAGCTGTAGTTGCTATGGTCTGAGCCAGGGTACCTCTGATCTGGTGTTCGTACTGCGGAAATCCCAGAGCAGTGAACCACTGGTGAACGCGGTCCTCGTTCCAGTCAAGGATATTTTCGCCGTCGTTGGCGATGTCCATGGCCATGAGAATGTACTTGAGATGGAGTGGCAGAGAGAGAACAAACCCAAGATCCACACGACAATATTGTCAGATCACGTGAGGTCCTTGACTAGAAACCACAATGGACAATCCATGGGCACACGAAGCAGATATCGCTCTCTCAACACCCAAATGGTCTTTTGCAGGCTGTGATGAGCCTTGGGATCTCTTGACCACCGTTCAGTCACAGGACATCACCACACAGGACCAACGTACAGTCTCTCAACTACATGTCACAGAACCTTTTGCTTCCGTTTCGGATCACCAGGTTGCTCGTTCCACATCACCTCCACCAGACCCCTTTGACTCCGTGGCTGATGCAATCCTTCACAATATCGCACCGGTTGCACGTGTATCTGACGAGGAGGATCTCGACGCTGCCCCCGACCATGACTGGGGCATGGCGTGGGGCACTACACACTCTTCCGAGGCTAACGAAACTCAACCCCCTGACCAGTGGGAGGCTGCTCGCCAGGAGAAAGAGAAACTAAATCGCGCGGTGGTACGACATTTGTACAAACGTACACTACAGCTCATTCCTTAGTCTAGTGCAGCCTCCAGAATTCCTAGACTCTTTACTCCGTCATTGCCAACAAGTCTCACAGGAGATTTGGCCATCACCCGAAACCAGCAATGAGGACAACTGGAGATCGGGTTTCGAAGATCTTGCGGACATGTACGTCTTAAAATCTCAGCGACTTGGCGGTTCACATCTTGTAATGATCTTGACGTTCTCCCCTAGCACCGCGCTTCTTGCTCAGTTAGTTCCAGCTGATTCGACACTACCACCCATTGTGCAGTTTCCGACAACCGCGACCGCAAAGGCGATGAATGAAGCACTTAAGCTGACACGTCATTTGCCTACGTCGGCCAGCAGCCCTCTGTCTCGCTTGTTAGCCTCAAAAGGATCATTAGAGTGGGAGAAATCCATCAAAGCTAAGCAAGATATCGTTCCAGATACGGCACATGTTGGGTGGAGAGTCCTTGAAAAGGAAGATCGTCTTAGCACAGTCGAGGAGTCGAACGCAAAGAAACCTACCGGTGGCTTGCTGTCATTTTGGAACCGCAGGGCGTCCGCAATCCAAGCTGCTCCGGTCGAGACACCCAGCAGACGATCTAGCTCCCCTGCAAGATCAAGTCAAGAAAGTCTCAAATCTGTTCCCCATCCACTGTCTTCGCAAGCTTCGTCGCCACCAAAGGCATCCACCCCTTCTGCACCGCCTCCGCCACTCCCAGACTCTCACCCCACATTAGTAGCAACTGCACCAGCTCCTTCAGCTGTTTCACGCTTCCTGAATCGGTTTGCGCGCACAAAAGACGCTCAGCACAGCTCCTTAGCGCTCTCCTCTGATGACCTCGAGTTCCTCTCTGACATCGTGCCGAGTGCAAGTGATCCGCTCGACGAAGACATCAACGATAGTGCCCTGGACGCTCTTACAGGTGCGAGCAATTCATCACCTCTTCCGCCAAAAGTGCCACCTCCAATTCCGCCACCTCCCAAACAACCAATATTGTCAACCCGCCCCTCTTCGGCACTTGGGCTTGGAACTTTGGATGGTGTGAGTGTGATTGGAAATGCACCGACAGCCTTCCAGATGCAAGCCGCAAACCGTACACCTAATGTTTCTGTCCTGGTTCCCCCACTATCACCGAAGCCTGCGGCTTCATTTTCGCGTACACAAAGCCCTCCTTTATCTCTGAAACATGTAGCAACATCAACCATCACGATTGGACAGTCGAGCATACCGTCAATAGAGCGGAGACTCCAACCAAGCTTTCAGCTCAACTCGCAGCCTCATTCTTCTTTCACACTTCCACCACCTCAGAAGGTTCCTCCATTACTCTCTATTCCACCACTCCTCCCCCCACCACCGGTTTCTCCTCCACAAACACCCCGACCAAGTACCTTCCCGTCGATAATAACACCCAGCCATTCATCCACGATGCAGAGCACTGATCCTTCCTCGTTACATGACTCTTACGACTCCGACGATGAATTCACTGCGTTTAAATCTTTTCCGTCCTCAGCTCCTGCGCCATTTCCGTCTTCAGATTCATACCCTTCTCAAAGATCCCCCTCACCACCCTCACCACCTCCCCGTCGTACGTACGAGCGCACACACTACCCGAGCTCGTCCTCCATATCATCAATATTAAGTCCTGCATCTCAAACATCGGTAGATCAGTTATGCTCTACGAGATATTCTATTTCTGCGCCCTTGGATAGCTTTGACGATTTCGTTTCTCCACCTTCGGCCCTGCGAGGTGAGAATAGGAAGCGTACACCGTCACCACCTCCATTGCCCATCAAACCTCAATCTCAACACCGGCAACCACCGCGTATCGATACTCTTCCCTCCCGTGTCTACCATGCCCATACCCCGAGTCAGACATTCGCCTCACCGACTGTTCATACCAGCCTCATGAATAGCGCGTTCTCGGTGCCATCCGTCAGCAATGCAGAACATCAGCGTACGCAGAGCCTCGTTAACCTTGCGGCAGCGCGCGGGGGGCTATTGTGGCCAAACTCACCCACATCAGATGAACGGAACGTGATGGCGATTCCACCACCTCCGTCGTCCTCTACGTCGCCAAAGTCATTGATTGGAGAGGAAGGTTTTGATTTGTTGGGTGATGGTGATACTCTGGGTGGTGGTTTTGAGGCTTTGCCCGCACCACTTAATGTGGTTGGGGGCATTGGGATGGATTCGACGGTGTCATCCCCTGCGACGGGTGCCTTGCGTCCGCCTTTTGGAGTCGCGGGCGGCCCAGGAAAGGGACTTGGTTCGAGGAACCAACACCAGCCCTCCCCGCCACCATTGCCTTCCACATCCACATCCATCCTTTCGTTTTCTTCTCTGGGTACCCCTCTCCCTTCCACAGCTTCAAATGGCGGATCATTACAACCCACGAAGCCGAAACAGACGGGTGGATTATCAGCACAGGATCTATCGTTCTTTGAAGGGTTGTAAATCTTTTCGAAGAGCGTTAATGTCGTCCCAGATGAATGTAACTTACAGTAGGCACGAGTATACTAAGTTACTTGATCAATCCTCCCAACATTGCAAAGACTTTGTAAGAAAAAAAAGAGATTAAATAGGAGAACAGGGTGTAAATTTACACTTGACAGAGTTCCGAAAGGGCAAGACAGTGAGAAAGCACAGACAATTCAAGACGTCGCACCAGGTTGTGGTATCGTCAAGTAGAGAACTTGAGCGAGTGACGCGAATAAAAACTCAAAGCAAGCAGAATGTGAAAAAAAAAACACAATCCATCGAGTTTTAGTATCGCTCGATCTTCCCTTCTCAAGACCTCCAAAACCTCCAGGATGAGTCGTTCTGCGCGTCATACCCATTTCCATCATCACGATAGTCATGCCCACCCCGTTTAGTTTCATACTCCCTACCTCTGTCCCTTCCCTTATCTCGTGACAAGTACTCGTGTCTATGTCTGTCTCTGTGGTCACGTCTATCGCCAGAATGATCAACGTGATGTCCGTGATGCCTCGATGAACGTGAACTGAGAGGTGGTTGAGCAACCGCTTCGGAGTAGGGAGGAGGGGGGGGCATGGTAGCGACTTGTGTCGGATGAGAGACAGGTGGTGCAGGAGGAGCGCTCGGTAGTATGGCCCTTGGAGGCTGGGAGGTGGATTGCTCGACACCGTTTATCGTGCGACGCTCGGTTCCGTCTGGGAACCGATAGGTAACGTGTTCATTGCCCTACGTCGTTGTCAATATGACAGGGGAGAACAAGCGGAGAACCCGAATGCCCACCTGTGAGTCCTTGCGCACACACTTGGTGTGTGTCATGCCATTGACACTGGAGCTCGTCCAACTCTCAGAGACCCACCTCCCTCCGCTTCCGTCATTGCTGAGTGTTTGCATCCCGCCGCCCCGCACACCTCCGCCACTGAAATCGTATGGAGAAGGCGGCATGGGAATGAAACCACCGTTAAAGACGCCACCGCCAAAGTGATTCGACCCGAAACCGCGGCGTCCGAACGGATCATCAAAAAAGGGATCAACTTCGAACGCTCTGTGAAGGTCTCCAAATATCGAGTCGAACAAGACGAATGGGTCAGTGAAGCCTCTTGGGCCGGGTTGTGATCCGAACCCGAAGCCACCGAATGGATCCATGCGAGGACCACGGAAGAAGGGGTTCTGGGAGAAGGGATCGCGGAAGAAGGGGTTTGAGAAGGCGTCGTGGGGTCCATTGGCGAAGGGACCTTGGGGGGCAGGCGTTGGAGGGGGCCAGACACCGTGTTGATCGTATGCTGCTCTGTTCTGAGGGTCACACAAAACTTCGTATGCGTTATTTACCTGAGGGCGTGGCATAGGTGAGGAATGGGTGGCAGGACAGCGAGGATGGGTGTATACCTTGCGGAACAAGTCTTCAGAAGCGGATTTCTCAGCTGCGGAGGAACCTTGGGGCAGGCGATCAGGATGGGTCTCCAAGGCCTTTCTCCTGTAGGCCCTTCGGACTTGAACGATGTTTGAGTACTATAGATGCCGTCTACCAGATGTCATGGCCTACCTTCCTCCGTGGTCGCATTGCGGCCAATGCCCAATACCTCGTAGAGATTCGTGGCCATAATCTTGTCGGAAAAGAAAGCTAGAAGGGCAGTATTAGATGCGACCGAAATTTGGTCGAGGGGACGAGCAGATGGACGTACGAGTCAAGATGGATCGTGGTCGCCGTCGAGCATCACAGTAACCTGCTGCTGTGGCTGCGCTCGATCTTTCTGTCAGAATCTCTACATTTCCGGCAATCCTGCCACACAGCAACGCTCACCTGCTGGCAAGTGTTTCAGCGCCAGTTTATGGGTCTCCAGGAGGTCGTATTGTGCGCCACGGCACCCCAGCCATCAGTACCAGCCTCAGGACCAGGAGCATTCGTCCTGCATGACCTCCAAACAAGCAATGTGCTCTCCTCCTTCAAGCAAACCAATTCTACACCCCATTGCACTGCCTTTGTAGAGACAAAGGATGGTCAGGGAGGAATTATGCTCGCAGCGCAATCAGACAAGGCCCTTTTGAATGTCTATAATTTTCAAAAGGCGTGTATCTCGAATCGCCCAAAGATCGTCTGCCAATAACTGACTATCGACGAACAGGACCAGATCGCTCTAAAGGTGGTTTTGCCGGAAAAGCTGACTTGTCTGGCATTGGACCAAAAGGCAAGATACTGCGCCGGTGGTACCGGTCAGGGACGGATATACCTCTGGGAGGCGCGTTTCCATTCATCTT
>JBBPQU010000630.1:0-16942 GCA_038092655.1 Boletus sensibilis | reverse complement strand
GCCTCGCTATTATGCTGTATTTTACGATTCTCCTACTGGGAAGCGCTGCGTGCGCAGCTGTACTGAGGAGGCACCTCATGGTCTGGAAAATCTTCGCACCGAGGTATATGTTTGCTGCGATCTCACTTATCGCTATCGATGTAGGCGTGGTTGTCGGCGTTGGGATAGGGGTGGGTAGGGTTCGAGAACGCATAGAAAAGATATTCAAGGGGATAGCTTGAATCATGTTGTTCGATGGAACCCCATGATCTTGTTCGATACAGTGTACGCTCATGCCAAAACCCCCATCAATAGACTCCGTTCAGTTCCTCTAGTGAAGTTCGACTGCTCGGCGTGATCGATATCCTACTATTTGCCACGAGTTATTATGAACGGTCGCCAAGTGATGCATCGCCTTATTTTTCTCTAGCCGGGGTCACAGCCCTGGAGGCAACCGAGAGGACTCCTCGGAGCTGGCGCGGAAACGCCATTATCATTACATACACCAATTTCTAGGGTCCCCGATGAACCCCTGCGGAGCTCTTGCCTTCTTCCTTTCCAACGCCTACTTTACAATCACATCTGCCAACTCTCCTTACTAAAACTCATCGTCTCAATAACCCCTCACCACCGATGAGCGCAGTCCAGACGCGCACCATGATGATGAGCCTTCAGCTTCCGGACCTCTTGTCTTTCTGCAGTATTTTTGAGCTGCGGACCAACAGGCACTGCAGAGGGGTATCCCAGGCTTCTGAGAAGTGGTTGCTAGAATCTGGCGTCGCGCTTTCCTCCATGGCGTGGAGTGCCGCGAAGCCAGGGCTGTTAGCGGCAGCTTGCCATCCCAGCGCAGACGCGACGCAACTCCGGTTCATCACCGATTTCCTCAGTCTGCTGTTGCACCACCGTGAACAGCCCGTATCTCAAGCTACGACTGACTCGGGGGATGCCGATACATTCATGCTGTGAGTGGTATATCTGGTTATTGTTCTGTCGCAATGGTATCATTGATGACTCATTTTGTACCTGACGCTATTGTTCTCCCCCGACGGGCGCGAACGCTGAAACCAGTCTCTCGGATCGGTTAGCACGCGTGGCTTACAGGCACCCTAAATGGTACATGCGGTTCATCAAATCTCAACGATGTTACCTCGAAGCGAGGCATCAGCTCTCCAAGAATGGCGCACAGGGTGTCGTCCCGGATCTCGAGTCTTACATCGAACAAAGACGCGACGCGTCTGGGTTCCGGATGGCGCTTGGTATGGTGCAGTATGCTGGGGATGTGGACGTCCCCGACACGTTGCTGGGGGACACATTGTTTGGGAGACTTCATGATTATGCATGTGATATCGCTGCTTGGTCCGAGGTAGGTGTCCCTTTTGTCCGACTCGGACAAATATGCGTAGGGTTGCTGATGGATGTCCCCAAAGGACATTGTATTGTGTGCGAAGGGTATGCCTCCGAAACACGAGGCAAATATCGTCACCATCCTCATGAGGGAGCGGAACGTGCCCTTGGAGTGCGCCGTTTCCGCTGCGGGGACGCTCGTCAAGCAGAGTGTGGACGCGTTCGTCGCGACTGAGGAAGCGCTTATTTCAGTTCCCGATTTCGCCGCTGATCGCGAGGTACGGCGGTACCTCCGCGGACTGCGAGACTGGATTGCTGGTTTCATCAATTGGCTGTACGAGACACAGCTCTTCCTGGGCGAGAAAGGAAATGAGGTGAGAGCTTTTGGATGGGTGTTCATTCCCGTCTCGCCCTGAGGCACCCAGCGAGACGACACCGGGGATATTCTTGGGAGAGGCGGTCAAGATGTATTTCTTCGCACGTTAAAAACCATGGACGGATTTGTTGAACTAATCGCATTGTGCACTACTGACACCTTCGTTATCATTGCATACACGACACTATTATTCCATCACACTATTTATCGCCGCCGATATTTAATTTCGCGAGTTGATTAACAGCTCTTTTTGTTTTCTTGGTCACTTCTGCCTAGTAGGGTTGAGACACGGGTAACGAACATTATGGGAATCTAGAATGTGGACATTCCTATATTTTGAGCACTGAGGCCTGAGGAATGGTAGCCATTCAATGACAAAACTCGTTTGGTATTTCGTGACTTAGTAGTATATGATCTACATCGCATAGCTTGATTAATGCCTCCCTTTCAGAGAAACTTGGTATAGTGGTGTTCCAGCATCAATGTTGCGCCATAGAGCTGTGCGCAGGCCCTAGTAAAAAATTCAGACCGTCATCGTCTAGCTCAATGGGATTGCTTAGCGAGGATCACCTATTGGAGGCAAAAGAGCGCTACCAGCCACTTCCTGCAAGGGGATTCAGCACCAAACTCCGAGGAAATGCTCGAGTCAGTAATCGTCTCCAAATCGCAGAATGGTCAAGCTTAACTTGCAAATCGCCAGCGCAAATTAACGACGGGACCGATGATCTATGTGCATGACTCACGGCCAACTTCACGGGCACCCCTCCGACTGGCGTACTAGGTCACTCCCTACCCAAGAAAACATCAGAGCTAGAATAAACCGAGGGTGGCCACGGTTCCGGGGAGCCTCTTCCCAAAATTTCGCCCTTGACGACTTCCCTACGTACGTTCTCAGCGACCCCCCCACCAACCTCATCCCTATCAATGACATGCGTCTGGTCACACGCAGACTCTAATGGAGTCGATCACGGAGGTGGAGGGAGGGATACGATGTCCCTGGTACAGGGACGCAGAGGTGTGAATTGCCCACCTTTCCGGGTCGTCGACGCTCGAAGATCGAAGAGTGGTAGGTGCTGCAATCGGAACAGCTTGTCGAAAGTTCCGTGATGTTCGCCCCTGTTGCGACCGTAGGAACACCCAGGTTGGATATTATTTTGTCCCCCGACGCCCGTACCCACCCGTGTCCGCATCACACCGGGTACCCATACCCGTCATGACCCGACCATCCTTGACCCGCAGGTTGACCATCAATGATTACAGGTTACACGGGTAACCCCCTACCCATCGTAAGCCCTAATCTGGCAGAGCAGTTTGAATTCATCGAGACACGCGAATATCGCCTCTTGCACTGGGATACGTACTTGACTAGAAGATCTGGCTGAGGATGGTTCAGAACTCTCATGTAGACTGGTTGTTATAGACAAGAGAGAGTTCCCTGCATTTTTTATTTATTTATTGGGCAACTGCGGGTGCCGAATGTTCCCACGCTTCCTTGGTTATCAGATAGCATTTTAGCATTTCGCTAGCCTGTCTTCGGGTTCGGCTCGCCGCGCCGCCCTGCTCAACCCGCTCTTTCTGTCACGGTCTCACTATGTCGACCGACAAGCTCAAGTTGAAGACTGTCGCTGTCCTTGGGGGCTCCTACGGCGGTGAGTGTCCATTATTCGTGACCCTGGGCGCAATCCCGACGGTTGGGAGCCTTCAGCAGTATAAACTTAATTACCCTGTCCCCTCTCACACACTCCCACACATCCTTCTTCATTCGTACTGACCTTTTTTTTGGTCATAGGTAATAGGGCAACACAGGTTCTTACTGCTGGCCTTCCGAGCGGATGGAGAGTCGTTTTGGTTGATAGGAATTCGTGAGCGTATTATTTTTCTCATGCTGGCATTTCTAACATCGGGGTTGTTCCTTTTTATCAGACATTTCAATCACGTATATAACTTGTCTCGATACACTGTCCTTCCTGGTCATGAACATAAAGCTTGTATGTCCCAGTCGAAGCCCCTCTCGCTGATACTTAATTGGTCGGCCAGTTATTCCATATGATAATTTGTTCCGTAATCCGACCGACCCAACTTCGTCGCACCCGCACAAACGCGTCCATGGAACCATCACCTCTCTTCACCCGCACCATATTACGTATACATCACACGCTGATTCCGTCCCTGCTCCTTCAGGGTCTCCTCCTGTGGAGGCAACGGAAGAGAAAATATTGCATTTCGACTATGCAATCTATGCACTTGGCTCGCACCTCCCGTCACCCATCGACCTTTGGGGATCACGTGACACCGATTTCTCCTCTTCCTCGGAAGCGCAAAGGGTACCACAATGTATAAATCACATCCGCCCATACATGGGCATGAAACAAGAAAGTATATCCCGGCTTCGCTCTCGTCAGCGAAGAATCGAGGCAGCACGACAGGTGCTTGTGGTCGGTGGCGGTGCACTCGGCATTCGTAAGCCAGTTTCTGTACTTCGAGCAGACAGCCTCATCAGTTTCATATCTTTTTCCCGATGAATTTTCTTGAACATTTTTATCCGTTGAAAACAACGCACCATGAACAGAATTCGCTTCGGACATCGCAGCGGTTTACCCCCGCAAGTCTGTAACACTTCTGCACTCGCGGTCGAGGTTACTCCCTAGATTTGATGAAGCTCTTGGGGACGAAGGTGTGTGCGCTGTTGAACCCTATTCCTCCAGTTTTCCTCACCTCCCGTACCTTCCTCCGCAGTATATCAAGGTCTCCAAGAACTTGGTGTGCATGTCATCTTCGACGAGCGACTGGATATGTCGTCGCTCAATGGCGACGGAACCAATGAATTTGGAAACCAAGAGACAATGTTGGTCAAGACGCTCAAAGGGCGTAAAATTGAGGCGGATCTAGTGGTACGTGTTCTGAGACAAGTGTCACGAAACTTTTCATCGATTGGTTTATTCTTCTCTTGCATTGCTTCTCCCCGCTCTGCAACCGAACTGGATGTACTACGCACAGCTTCTTTGTACAGGTCAAATACCTAACACGTCTCTCCTCCACACCATGGACTCTTGCACTATCAATCCCACGAGTGGAATGGTCCGGGTATCACGTACCATGCAAATTCTGGCGCTTCGAGAGAAGGATACCACTTTCGATGAAGGCAACCTCGATGGATTCATCCATTCAATCGCTGAATCCTCGCCTACGCTATGTGGCACTGTCCCACCTTCTCCCGTCGACACGCTTGTAGAACTAGATTCTGCGCCTCCGACGCCGGTGTTGCCCAGTGCTTCTACAAATGAGATGTTCGTGAAATCCGAGGCTGACGCGTCCTACTATCCCCACACGCCCGTCTATCCTCACCTCTTCGCTATCGGAGACGCGGCCGATGCATTTGGAGCAAGTAAGGCTGGTCATACAGCTTATTATCAAGGGGAAGTGGCAGCGCGGAATGTGATTAAGCTTATTAAAGGTGATGCGGGTACGCTCCAAGTACCCTTCCGGGGATTAACGTTTATCCCAGGTGTGGGGGAAATCGAGGGTGATTTCCCTGGTGCGGAAGGGGACTCGGAGGGAGACCTGGAGTTGGAGGAGTATGCACCTAGTTCGCCTATGATCAAAGTCTCTCTTGGCTTGGTAAGCCGATCATGGCGTTCTTTGCATTTGGCAGGTTTAATGATGCCTTGAACAGACGAAATCGGCATATGAAGTGGCTGGTGTCGTGGGTACGAAAGATGACGGGAACGATGACCTCGGAGCTGCGATCGTGTGGGGGGCATATGGGTACAGGGATATTGACGAGGAGGGAATGTGGATGTGACAACGCCTCTTAGATGGTTTCCGCTGTTGAACGTCGGTTTCTTGCTACACTTGACGCGGTTCAGCAATACGCAACCAAGCAATTATTAGCACAGATGTAGTATCTGGAAATGGATAACGAATGACATAGATTCTTTGCAGAGGATTGGCGAGTGGAGTACTCTATGTTTGGTTCCGTTTGGTCCCGATTCCTTCTTGAGACGCTCAGATCTGACTGACCTTCCAAAGCGGAGATCTACTCCGTTTGGCAAACTACTTTGCTGTATTATCCTGACGAATCGCTCGCCCGAGATGCCCAGAAGTTCCGAGTGCGGTACTGGTGTTAGACATCATGAAGTACCACCTATCTCGTTCACGAGTGCAAAGGGTGGAGGTGGACAATGGAGTACTGCTAATGGAGTTTCGACAACAACTCACCGGTGCACACACAGATACGTGCTGCAACTGTGACTCTTGATGCATAGCGTCGTCAACGGCCGATTTGAGCCGGTGGGGGAGTGAAGAGTGCGGAATGCATTAACCATGCATGCTGGGATAGATACAGTCGTTGGTGACAGCTGAGCGGGTAGGCCAACGGACCCATGTCTTCCTCGGCAAGGCGAGCAAGCTCGAGCCAGCCATCGATGTGGCGCAGCTCATTGGCACGCCGTTCCTCCGTACGTTGCGCCTGACTGAGTAAGTCGATAGTAATTGCATGCTCTGTGAGCTGGAGTAATGGGGCTGAATGCATGTTTGCCACTGGGTGAGGGAGGCGAGAGGAGGGGAAAAATGGAAATGCAGATGACTCGGACAGATGAGAAAAGAGCAATCACCCCACGAGGTCCGCAAGCGAGACGAGCGACAGGCGACAAGAGATAAGAGACTAACAACGAAATACAAGAGCTGAGAGACGAGAGACGACCAAACTGTACGACCCCAGAATCGAATCGTGTCGCGTTTATCTCCTACACAACCCAGGTCTCTCTTACAGGATTTTTGCAGTCTGACTATTCCAAATTGCCCATGAACATAGCGTGGTGGGATCGAGTATACACCACCATGTCGCGATGAGAAGGACTACTTGTATGATTTATGTAAGCTTTAACGCACCTTTACAGAAAAGAAAAGAAAAAACTAACCACACCCCCCTTCAAAGACTGCCCCCATTCAAGATATTCTCTATCGCGGCGTGCACGTTGCCGCCGGTTGCAAGAAGGGCACAGACGTTCTGAGCTGCATTGGTGAAACCCATATCTTGCAGTTGCTGGCGAAAGGTCAAGAAAAAGTAAGATGAAATGAATCATGATACATGAGCCCCGCCGCACGGACCTGAAGTTGGACCTGGAATCGTTCCTCTGGCGGTCTGGTATCCGCGGGAGCGGCGGGTGTCGCACCAAAGGGGCTCAAGCCCCTACCGAGACCGCCTAGGTCACCGAAACTACCCAGACCACCACCGAAGCCTCCTCCACCCAGGAGCGCCTGTAGCAGTGCAGGATTAGGTATGCCAGCACCAGCACCCACATTAGCACCCGTTCCAGCCGCGCCGGGTTGCGTCGTCGCGGACGGCGAGGTGGGGCCGGTAGCACCCGTGCCGGCCGCGCCAGAGGGGACACCCAGGGCTGGGAACGTGCCCGGAACCGCTGCGCCAGCGCCGCCAAGCCTAGCCCCACGCATCATCGAAGACATCTGCATCATGGTAGGCAGCGTTTCTGGATTGGCCCTGTTTGATGGAGAAACAGATACGTTAACCGTGGTGCGGATGAGGAGCCAGAAGCTTGCGCCGTGCGTGCGGTGCCTTTGACCATGTGAATCGTATGTGACGACTGGATTTTGAACACGGACATTGGGTCTTCATCCTGCGGAAAGCGAGGGAGCGATAATGTGAGTGGAACGTGGACGCGACGAGAGGCATCGGTACCTTGAGCACTCTGCCTGGGTGGGGGTCAGAGTCGAGATCTGGCGCGGCAAGGGTTAGTTGGACACGGACCTGAGTACATCAGTCTCTGTCGATCTTCCTCGACGTCCGACTTTTCGGCGATGGCTGTAGCAAAACCTAATGGGATTTTTAGCAAGTGTACAGCTGAAGCATGGATGGCGGAGCTGAAGCATGTGATGTTGTTTGCTTCTATTGAAATCAGAAGGTCATGGTCCAAATATAGTAATTACGACCCGCGCCACAGCTGAAATCGGGCTGCTCTCCATCGTCCTCCCCTCGGTCAAACGATATGCATGACCCTACTAGTTTTCTATCAACATAAGCGAATGCATTTACGTATTGCTCACATCACCACTGGCAAGGTTTACCCGTCATTTTGTCTGTCCGGTTGCAATGATCATGGAAAAAGGCTTCGAGAGATCCGCAGTCCCAATCCGACGGCGAGACTGCAACTGTACGCGTGTGTTATTCTTGGAACGACGCCAGGCGTACGACTTTGAATCACCCATTTCGCAAGTACTCTATATATGTGGGTATGTCTCTGCAACCTGGCGCGAGCTTATTTTGATTGTTCTCGTTGACTGCGGTGAAGGCATGCTTCTGTCGAAGGGCTGTGGTTTGGGCTGTTCCGGTGAATCCATAGTCTCCGGAGGCGACAAACCCAGTGCAGTTCAATCTCATGTAGTGAGTCCGTCATGATCCGCCTCACCCCTCGTATGTCTGTCCAGGATTCAGAAATTAATAAAACCTTCGCACGCTAACCCATGTTTGAATGCTGAGCACGGCGTGCGCTCGCCGACTCATCTCATGTTTGCATGACCAAGCACGCCAAAGGCAATGCAATTAATGGTAGTGTTAGCTTTGCACTGCGCAGACGCAGCTTCCTGCGTGCAAGCCGAGCCAGCATAAATACCATCTTCCAGGTTCCTCATCCCCTACCTCGTATACTTACTTGTATGCCTCTCTCTCTCTTTTGACTATCCGATATGCTTGCCTAGCTCAGGTATTGCACGACTTCCTGGACCTCGTCCACATCTGGGTCTCGCATTAACCAGGTTGTCCTCCTTTTACCTTTCGCTAGCCTGCTCCCCCTCGCCCTCGTCTCCGCACTGACCTTCAACTCCCCCGCGATCTGGACGAGCGACAGTCATTGAAGTTATGTTCGCCTGGACATTGAACAGCACAGATCCCGCCACCTTCACGCATTTTTTAACCATGTCCAGGTAAATCCCCTTGGGATCAAATCAAGGTGTTGATTTCATGTCTGACTTATGCATAGTGCTTCCAGCATGGTATATGCACCAATCTCTCTGTAAACCATTTCCCTGCAATGGAGTTGTCAAGCGATAATGTTGCATACCCTCTGCAGATAGATTAAAGTGCCGGTGCAAGCGAAGAGTGGCGCGAAGGGGAAGCGAGATACGCCTAAGGCTCGTAAGTCGCAGCCACACCGTCCGCCAATCACACACCATTCCCTTTTTCGCGCACTAAAGGCAGCCTCAAATGCTCGGCTAACGGTCCTTGATTTGAATGGCCTGTAGTTGAGTCGTCAAGCGATAACGTCGCATACCCTTTTGCAGATAGATCAAGTGCCGGTGCAAGCGAAAAGCGGCGCGAAGGGGAAGCGAGATATGAGAAAGGTTCGTGAGTCTCACCCACTTTACCTTTGCGTTTAAGAAGATTCGTCGTCCCCACCTTGCATACCTCCATCTCCAACATGTTTGCGAAGCTCAGGTATGGCACGACTTCCTCACCCACGTTTGGGTCTCGCATTAACCAGATGATCCTCCTTGCTTTTGGCTAGCCTGCTTGCCCTCTCACTCCCCCTTGTCTCTGCGCTGACCTTCAACACCCCCACGAACGTGGTGAGCGGCTGTAACGCCACGTTCACCTGGACATCGGACGACAATGACTTCCCCTACTTCGACCTCTCCGTCAGGAATCCACCAGGCGTCGAGACAGGCCTCGGGTTCGTCCCAGATACCATGCAGAACCAAATCACCGTCCTCGTCCCTGGATGTGTTGAGCCTGGGTATGCCCGTTTGATTCTCTGACAGTGGTGATGATATATTGACCAGTGTTTTCTCTTTCATGCATATGTGTACAGCGATGGGTACATCCTAGAGGCGTCGTACAATGGGTACGTTTTGCATCCTCGAGTCACAGACTTGACTCGGATCGGAATGCGTTGACGATCTGACGAATATTTCTTCCCTCCTTGTTTAGCTTCGCTGGGCCATTCGTCTTTGCGACGAGCGACCCATTCCAGATCAGTCCCGCCGCGTAAACCATCATGATGGTCGTGCATTCGATCTGTGCTGTACACACACTGCAGTTGTAGTTCGTCGCTGAAACGTTTCGATTTGCCGTTGTGTCATGTGATTATGTAGGATATTTCGTTTGGATGACTGTACTTTGTTCCCTGTTTGAGATTGGAATGTCAATTACACACTGTCCCGAGCGAGATGACGAAAGACAAACACGAACCAGATGCATATTCAGAATGTCCTCCATGCCACCTTTTAGATTCGCCAGACTGAGCTTCGATGCAGGCTGGGCCTCTATTACATAACTGCTCCTCATCATGATGTATCAGGTATTGCCAAAGGTACGAAAACGGCTCATCGCAATGTCGGTATCCCGGACGTCCTTGTGTAACACCCTGGCAGGTTTATATCGCTTTCAATTTTTTTCCCCAAAGCCACACAGGACAAGAAAGGAGCAAAGAGGGTAATTTAGTTTATGTAAATGCAAGACAACGATTGTCGACATGCAGTGATCATCCGATCGTGCAGAACGTGCTCCGGTCATCCAAAAAGAAATATACATATAAAGCTCAGCAGCTCCCGGATGGACGTACCAGTGCGTTTGTGTATCGCATGAACAATGTTGAGGCGAGATCGAAAGTTGAGAGGACTTGGCTGGAACGACCCACCTGCACTTTGAGCACGTAGGAGAACATCTCATCCATGGCCATCCCCCAGGCGAACTCGTCGCAAAACTGTGTCGAGAATACGATGACTCGACCGCGCTTGACACAGCTTGACACAACTCTCCTCCATCTTCTTCAACACCGTGACGGACACGCGGACGCCCACCACAAGCGGATCCCAGGCATACATGATCCCATGTGTCCCAGGAAGTTTGAGCCGCGTTTCTGAATTGTGAGTGAGCTAGTTGCAGCACCAACAGTACTTCGTGACAGCGTCACCGTGTTCCCGCTATCCGTTACCTGCTCGTACGTGTTGAGCGACGGTCAGTTTTTTTTGAAGAAAAAAAAAGGTGAAAGTGGAACGCACGAGCTGGATGATGTTCCGCATGTGTTATGCATTCTTCACTACTGCACTGTAGCTCACGTACGTTGATTTGTGTCGATAATAATCCATGAGACCCATGAGCGTGGCCCAAGTTGGCATGCACGCGCCCAGAGAACGTGTCCGAATGACGTGTTTTCAGGACCCTCAAAACGGCCGCGCGAAGATCCGTCACATCCGGGAATCGCTCAAAGAACTCGTCTGAGACTTGGGATAGGACGGAGAGCGATGTACCTCTACGAGGCCGATTTCGAGGTTTTTCAAGGGTTCGGGAAGCGTCGCGTCCCTGGAGAGATGATATACTACGGCGTGCCATCCGATGACCGTCTTCAGATAGCGCCAGACTTGCTGGTCCTTACTATGTTTGCGAGGTAGATCTAGAGATCCGCAAAGTCTCAGGAGATCCAGTAACAAACCTTGCACTTTTGGGTCGCTTTCCGCCTTCCAGGAATCGTCTGAGATTCCAGTCAACAGTTTACTCAATAGTACTGAGTCGGCGTGTCTCACAAAAATTTCGAGGGCCTTGCGATGTGGTGTACCAGCTCTACAATCCGATCGTGCATGTACCAGGTTAGGGTAGCGCGTCCTCACCTTTGGCCATCGTTCGGGACTACTGTATCAGCCAACTGACATGGGCGCTATTGGTTCCGTGTATTTTGGCATACGCCGCCTTTTCTGGAGTGGCACATTGTCGCGAGAAGGGCATCCAGATGGATCTCGAAGCCTAAAGTGCCGCTTTGGTGAGGACAATTGTCATACAAGGCGAATAGATAAAGATGTGTGTGTGTGTCCTGTCGCGACGAACTCGTCTATTGCCCCAAGGATCCATGGCCTGCATGCCGACGTGGCATTTAATGTTGCAGTCACTGCCAGTGTACAGGGCTGTCGCGTGCGGGAGTAGTTGAGTTGCCAAAGCCTACTAGTACCGCGATGGTGTCAGATAGTGCAGATGTTGGATCGAGCTCCTCGGCGTACCGTACGGAGTGCGCTTGATGACAGTGCAATCGAGTCGGAAGTGGTTGAACGAAGTTCGAATCGAACCTCACTTTACTGTTTCTGTCGTCAGTGTACCGTATATTCTGATGAGTTTACAATAGTCTTGCGTGGTCGAGACTGGTCCTCGGACTCACCAGACTACTCACCAGGTTCTCGGCTAAGTCCCCTCACTAGTGTGCCTCGAAATGTACCAATGACGGATGCTCATGTGTGCGCATGAGCCCAAGCTTCCACTTATCATTGGCAGGTCGGTCTTCCAAACTGGTACAGTAGTAGTACATGATAGCAAGCCGACATGCCGAGCGGAGTAAGCCGATTCAGAATCAGTGGACGCCTTGCTCAAGCCTTGCTCCCGAACTCTCACCAGCAAAATCGGACGCATCTTCGAGCCTACTCTTGTATCACGCCGACCTACCCTGCTATGCCTATGGTTTCCAATGTCTATGGCCAGTGTCATTTTCAGCATTTGGCACCTCCTCGGATGTGCTAGGCCCCATGACCCGAGTCGCACTCATAGCGATCAACATGTGGGGGGATCACATGTGAACACAAAACAGGCAGCTCACTAACGTTCCTCGTGGCGTCTTTGAATTAGTCGTTTGTCGATCTACCTGTCCGCTTCGGGACCGAGGATCAATCGATCATATATAGTCGGAGTGCTAGGAATACCTCAGCCAGGGCGACACGTGACATTGACTTTGTCGATCAGAGGCAGGAACAAACATCCCGACCAGAGAGTCACCTCCATCGTCCCCTGGTTGCATAACAAATTACAGTTGGCATGGTTGTTACAACTTGCATCATTCCGGGGCAATGTCTGTACTCCCCCTTTTTGCCTAGGGAACCCCGTGGTCGATTGTGAACTAGCGCGGCCTCCAAGGTATCTCCGGTGAGTCATCGACGCAAATGAGTCGTTTTTTTGTACAGAACCACTGATTTTGAACTACTACCTTGGGGACCATGCGGCCGGCGCCCGAGCTGCTCGGCCTGTCATCTTTGTGTCGCCTGTAGTTTCTGGTCTGGAGGGATGTCGTGGCAACCCCATCCTCACCAGAGCTACGACATAGTATAAATATGCACCGCGATAAAGGCGCAGCGGCCTCCATAACACCCGGGCGTTTCATCCTCTGTTGTTCACATCAGGACCATGGTGTCTCATCTCTCTGGCTTGCGCTTGGTTTTCGCAGCATTGTTTCTGCTCGGGTCGGCGTTGGCTGTCCCGCTCGCGGATAAATTGAGGAGTCTCAGTCCCGATGCTCGGGACCTTCTCAAAAGATCAGTTCCCGCTGCGCCACGCTTCGTTACCTACAATGATATCTACCTTGACCAATTTCCCACCGCGTCACAGCTTTCGGTAAGTAATGATTCAGTGTCCCCCTCCCATCTCCCGATAGCCGACTTTCGCATCATATAGGGGTACAACGTCTTGTGAGCAGTTCTCACAAGTGTATCAGCAGCACGGCTAAGGGACCCACAGTGCGCTTGCATTCTTGATGGCCTCCGGAGCGGTTGACCAGGCTCAAGCTTGGACGACTCTTTCCGATAGCCAGCGTACTGCCTACTTAAATGAGTACAATGCAGCAGGTATCTCGTTGATCGTGTCCGCGTTCGGGTCCACGGATGCGCCCACTTCAGCTGGCTACGACGCTGTGACTTTAGCCGATACCATGGCTTCTTGGGTGCAACAATACAATTTGCATGGCATTGACGTCGACTACGAGGTACTGACCCGGTTGGTTCTCGATGGTAATCGTGTACTCATCCGAGTTTTGGGTGAACTAGGACTTTAATGCTTTCGACGGCACTGATGTTACCGCTGAGCCGTGGCTTATCAGCTTCACCCAGCAGCTTAGGACGCACCTTCCTCAGGGACAATATATTCTTACTCATGCGCGTGAGTTGTTGATGATTCTTATGTTTTGACAGTCGCCTAAGATGTCACAGCCGTCGCACCGTGGTTCTCTCCCGGCTTGTGGAGTGGTGGTGGATACCTCGCGATTGATAGCAGTGTAGGCGACCTGATCGATTGGGTGAGTCAAGTGACAATTCTTCACTCGATACAATCTAATTACGCCCTCCAGTATAATCTCCAGGTAAGCCTAGTTACCTATCGCTCTAAGATAATTTCTAACGAGAACTTGGTCGTCGACTGTTAGTTCTACAACCGTGAGTGGGCGAGTCAACGCATTGCAACGAGACTTGCTGAACCATGATTTACAGAAGGAGCGTCGGAATACACGACCTGCACTGGCCTTCTCCATTCCTCTTCGATAAACTCGCCTCAATCTTCGGTGTTCGAAATTGCAGCCAGTGGTGTTCCCCTCGACAGGCTTGTCATTGGTAAACCAGGCACGAAATCCGACGCCGATGATGGATACATGTCCGCGTCGACGCTTGCTTCGTGTGTCTCTCAAGCTGTTCGCTCTGGCTGGAGTAAGTCTATCGGTGTCTTCGTGCAAAAAGACAGCAAACTGATTGTGTGGGTGTGACTTTTATCAGATGCTGGCGTGATGGTCTGGGAGGTATGCCGTGATATACTCTCACCTTTCAGCCAGATTTGATTGATGCATTCATTTGATAGTACCCTGATGTGGGCTCTTCATGGATTAAGACGGTCCGCGGAAGTACGTTCAAGGCGAGAGTGTAGGGTGGGGTAAGACAAGTTGAAATGTGTGGAGATCTTATCCATACTAATCATACTATATTATCGAAATTTATAACGACGGCATGCCTGAGGTTCCGTACCAGGTCGGCCAGATCGATAAAGTGTCATCTTTCCTGTCTAATGTTGTGACCCGTTCCCAATGTTTAACCTTGCTACCTTTGCACATGTGAGAGGACCCACGTATTTCTTCCGTCTTTTGCTAGCACTTCGCGCGGCACCAAGCCAATTCGCACTGCCCGGACTGGTGCTTACAGAGGAGACCAGCTTTCATGAACCACTTCTTTCACCGTCGGACGCTAGTTTCCTCTTCAAGAAAGGCGCAATTGGCCCGTGTCTTCTCGTTCTGATGTGATATCTTCACAAGCGATCTCCCCCACCATCCTTCGAATAACGACCAATTAGGGGCACCGTACGGGCTTACAAGGTAACGGAAATAAGCATCCATGAGATTACGATTACCAAGTCAGAGTACTTCACCGATCGTGTGAGGCGTCGACATGGGACGCAGATCCGAGGTTGAAGTCACATTATGCTTTGCGATCACATCATGCCCATCGTAGGGTTCCCGGTTGTTTCTCACTGTGTATAAAGAACCTGTCACGATTTTATCTGTGATGTTTTGCAGCAACAAGAGGAAGTATAAATGAGTCGTGAGTCATTTCAGGAGAGAGAGAGATTGGCATGGACGAGACCCCGGGTGTGTGTGCCAAAGTTGATTGAGGCAGGGACATGCCACCAATCGGCGAGTCAGTCGTATCATATCCTCTCTTTGTCACAAGATCGTGGGGATGCGGCAGAGCGCAAAGGATCGGGCGGGTATGTGGTCGGTGCAAAGTATGTGATTGGTGCAGACACCGCCCGCTCGACTGTGAGAACGCCCGCTTTGATCAAAGCACTTGCGCTAATCAAATGGCCAACCCCCAAGTCCGCACTGCAGCAGGCATCGGCTTCAGAAGGGAAAACGAAAGAATACGGATTGAGACAAGTGATACTCACATCTCCACTCACCTACCGGCGGACAGGGCACGAACGTTTGAACCTTGGTCTTCGAGATGCGGCTGCAAGCGTAGAGCAAGCATCTTGATGCATCAGCTTGGTCATCTGATAATCAAGCAGACATTGATGCCGTATTGCGCGATGCCGAATCCGTCGCGTTGGTGGATACCCATCGCCTCGTGTTGATTCGTGTCGTGTTGATTCGATACTGTGGAAAGTTTACTTTCTGGCAGTCAAAATTTGCTTTGGGAGTGAGTGGGTTGGGAGAGTTTAGAGAACGTAGACAAGAGGAGGTAGCAGTAGTCAGGTTTCTCGTAATAACATGATGTTTGGTAAAGACCGGGAGACCGGACCGTGGCGCGACCGGAATCATCCTGCGCATCGCAACGAAGTATAAATTCGGGGTGACAAGGGTTAGAGCTTTGAATGGAATGCTAAATAATTTTAGACTGATCTTGGGCAAGGGGAACTGAAGCTGGTCGATATTACTCTTTTGAGGATTCGAACGATCCAAGGTAAGACATGAAAGGTGAGGCAACGCAGCTTGATCGCGGGAAGCATGTAAGGGAGCAAAGCTATAACAAGAATCACATTAACGAGAGAAGGGTGAAGATGGGATACCACAGACGAATATAACACGAGCTGAATACGCCGTGATGAGACGCCGCGCGGGGCGCAAAAGGTGTATGACGAGCTTGCCAAGGAATCGATCAGTGATGGACCGTGGGCATGTAGTCGAACCTTGGACGGGTGTTTCTATTACTGCGTATGCTCAATGAGGATGTTTTCACGTCACCTGTCGAGTGGAGCTAACGTGAACTTATCGCACGAAAAGGAGGGTGCAAGTTATTTATGCGTATCGGATGTACTTACTCCGTGCATTCGCTGGAGTCGCTCAACCGATTCCATTCACCGGTAGCGCCAAACCGACGGATGACCGCCACGGATGCTCCTTCGCGAACGGGTGTACGTACGTTGTGCAATCAAGCGAGAGCTGCTTGCCAAAGAAGGAAGGTGGCGCCGCCAACTGGAATGACGTCAGGGGTACTGTACTCTCCGTTGTGAAAGTGATTTGGGGTTGCTGGTCATAAACCCGCTCACTGGTAGACGCGACCTTCTCCCCGTCGTATGAGGCCAGATTCCTCTGCTGGCTTGTCCCTGCCCTTTGAACTCGAGAAATGTATGTCTCTCTCGTCGCTCACTCACCCACTCACGCGATGCATACCCAACCTGTCGTGCCCGCTAGCATCATGTCATCTTCATCGGGAACATTTCAACATTCCGACGAATCCCGTCCCGCAGATGGCGACGCAACCAATGGCGACACAAGAACACCACGTCGTGTTCAGTGGGCTAGTAGTGATGACGTCGGTCATCCAGAAACCTCCCCTCGACAAAGCATGCATGAACTTGACGAGATGGGGCTTGACGTATGTTCTTGTTGGTCAATCTTTCTATATCAGCGGAGCTCATAATGATTTGTAGCCCAGTGCATTCGAGACGCTAAGGAATGCCTTGGAGAAGCACCAGTCGGACGAGTGTCTTCAGAGTGAGTC